>JABXWE010054057.1:0-15227 GCA_014611495.1 Limonius californicus
CTATACACACACGAAGAAGAAGAAGAAGGAGAAGAAGAAGAACTAGACAATGCCTTCCATTTGAAACATATAAACAATAATCTTCTTCTTCTTAAGGTGCCTGCTTCACTATTGAAGGTTGGCAACAACTTTGGCAAAGTCTTCCTTGATTTTCGCTGCTCTTATTAGGGAGTGGGTACCCAACCCAGTCCAGTCCCTGATATTCTTCAGCCAAGAGCACTTCCTTCTTCCTATGCCTCTTCTGCCTCCAGTTTTCCCTTCCATGAGGACTTGGAGAAGGTGGTATTTATTGTTCCTGTATATTGTTACGGTTTAAAATCGCCGAACACATATGTGGGCCTGGACGACCACAGGTGTAGCAGCGGCTAGCTGACCAGTGGATAAGGTCGTGGGTCCTCGAAGACGGATATGCGTCGCGCCAGGTAATCCACGCTACTACTAGGCAGATAACAAAATCATATATATCATATATTCAAGATAAACCTACCCGAATTCGGTACCAAATTACTCATACAACACAGCATAAATAATAATCTTAATACAACATGAAATGATGATACCGGTAATGGTATTAAAAGTGAACTGTGACTTATAAAATATTATAAACCAACAGCAAAGGCGAATGTTGCCAGTATATAGCTTTTAATATTGACAATCATAAACAGAACTGCACAAATTACATATATAACAATCTTAGTAAGCTACCTGTAGTAGCAGCTTCTCACCATTAACCAAACTCAAAGTAGATTAAACAGGAGTCACTTACTCCGACCTTCCGGGTGCTTCCTTCGAGGATGGTGCCAGGTCGCTCTCCGCTGCCACAGTTAAGAGCGGCGTACGACATTCTTTCGAGGCAGCTCGACCAAGACTCCCTTACACAAAATGACCTTTCCCCAGGGTTCACCCCCCTTATTCTAACGATGCGCGAAATAGCGTAACAATATGTGTCCGAGGTAGGAGGTTTTTCGCTTTTTTATTTCTCTAATTAATTCTCTGTCTCTATCGGCTTTTCAGAGAACCTTCTCGTTGGTGACGTGCTCTGTCCATGATATTCCGCATCATTAGTTTGAGAACCCAGAGTTCGAACGCTTGTAACTTTTTCTCTGTGTTTTCTTCATCGTCCATGTTTCCGCCCCGTATAACAGAGTTAAGTAAACATAGTACTTGACCAATCTGTAACGCACTGTCAGATTTAAGCCTCAGTTGGTTAGCAGTTTCTTCATTTTAATAAAAGTTGTTCTAGCCATTTCTATTCTCGTACGTATCTCTAGATTAGGGTCCATTTTTTCGTCACCCAGCTTCCAAGATATCTGAATTTGCGGACTTTTTTGATGCGGTGACCATATACAGTGTGTCGCATTTAAGATGAAGACACCCCCGTATTTTCGCTATTTGAAGGAATACAGATTTGAATTTTTGCACAGTCATACAGGTTGATGGGCCACATTTTTTAAAATACTCAACTGAAATCTGAACTTTAAAATCAGCCTACTACGAATTCACAAACAGGGTCAATTCTCGATATTTTGCTTCGCGTTAAAGATATCGAAAAAAATTATTATTAAAAGTTGTTCAGAATATTATTCTAACCCCATATACCAAGTTTCACGACAAAATTCGCATTTTTAATTTTTTCATTATTTTGGTCTATGTACAATATAACAAGTTTATTTTTTAATTTGCTATTTAGTGTGTCATGGAAAGTAAAAACTTTACACATTGTCAATTGAATAGTGTCATGTATTCATATATTTCAGTAAAATAAATAGAATAAAAGAATAATTATTTTATTCTTATGGGAAAACAATTTTTGGTACTTAATTGATTAAATTTAGGAAAAAGTATACAACAATAATTTTCATAATACAAATAATTAACTATCAAATGTGATCTCTCTCAACTAGTCCTCCGTCTATTCGAATAAATTTTTCAATTCTTTTAAGATTCTTTTTAGCTACTCGTCTAAGTTCCGGGATGCTGATTTCTTGACAGGCTAGCCTTACTCTGGCACAAAGTTCATCTCGATTTCTGAGCCTTGCTTTATAAACTTTTTTTTTACCATTCCCCAAAAATAAAAATCGAGGGGTGTAATATCGGGAGACCTCAGAGGCCACAGTTCAAAAGGACTGTTTCTTCCTATCCAGCCCATAGGAAACTTTTGGTTCAACCATTGACGAACAATCCTTGAATTGTGGATGGATGCACCATCTAGCTGCAAATAGATATCCTGTCGAACAGTAAGAGGAAGATTTTCAATTGAATCCCAAAATTCCCCATCGAAGAAGTTAACTAAACGACCAGCATTCAATGATTCATTAAAGAAAAAAGGACCAATTATTCGGCCTCCTAAAATCCCAATCCAGACATTGACTTTCTAGGAATATTGGTCTATACAATTTATAACCCAGTGAGGATTATCTCTGGGCCAGTATCTACAGTTTTGAGACGATACAAACCCATTAGTGGTGAATGTAGCCTCATCAGTAAACATAATCTTTTTCAGAAAATGTCTGTCATTTAAAAATTACCTTGGGCCAATAGCAATAGTCTAATCTTTTATTATCATTACCTTCTTTCAATGTACGAGCCCTAACAACTATATATTGGGACAAAATAAAATACATATATAAGTCAGGTATTTGACAGTTTATTTGTTTTCCTAATAATTTTTTTAATTTAATACTAAGTAACTATTTAATTAACAACAATTGGGGCTAATCAGCAACATAAAAAACAAAATACTTATTCTATCATCGCTAATTAACAATAAAAATGTTCACATTGCGTGGCTACTAAATATTGGGACATTAGCACGTTTTTTTTTCTAAAATGAAGTAACATCACCCTTAGATTTTATGACCGCTCGAATTCAGTTGCACGTTGACTCAACTAAGGGATCTGCACTCTTCAGGAGTAAATCCATTCCAAATTTGCACTATTTTGGCTCTAAGTTCCGGTAATGTCCATTGTGGCTTGTTTCTCAATGTTTGTTTCATTTTAAGCCACACTGTTTCAGTGACATTGAGGTCAGGACCGTTGGAAGGCCAAGAAAGAACATTTACTTTGTGGTCGCCAAACCACTTTTTTCTGGTTTTGGCCGTATGACAGGGCGCTCCATCCTGCTGAAAAATGTAATTTTCGCCAACATTTAACTTCGCGATACTTGGTAGCAGATTGTTTACCAATATTTGTTGATATTTCGTGGCGTTCACGGTACCATCAATAAATTCAAAGCATCCTAATCCTGAAGTTGCCACGCAGCCCCAAATCATCACTCCTGTAGGAAATTTACCGTACCTTTTAGGCAATCCTTTTGGAAAGCCTCATGTTTAGTACGAATCACGCGTTTGCGGTGATCACCGACACATACGGCGAATTTTGATTCGTCACTGAAAATTACTCTGAACGAATCTTCTAACGACCAAGATAGTTTAGATTTTGCCCATGCAAGCCTGGTTTTCTTCTGTTTTTCCGTCAACAGTGGCTTTTTCTTTGCCTATAAGGAAACAATTTTGTTTAAAATTACACTTTTAAATTATTACTTGTAATTCAACCTTACAAAACTTGAGTCCACTTTTATGAATCCACCGGCGACAGCATTCCCTTGACAGATTTAATCCAGTTTCGTGATTCCATTCAGCCGTAATTTGCCTTAAAGTATTTCTTCAGCCTTTTTTCAATAGTTTTACTAATTGTCTCTTATTCCTGTCAGAAACTATTTTTGGACGACCCGGACTTTTACGTTTTTTATCTAAGATATTTCCCGTTTCTCCATGATGCTTAATTATATTCCACACTGTAGTTTTAGGAATATTAAGTTCATCCGCCACTTCACGTACTGTGTTATTGCGGCAATACTTTTTAAGCACTAACTCACGAATTTTTGAACTTGTAGACGTAGAGATACCACGCGCCATTTTGTTCAATAAACGCAGCGATTCACTCAATACGATAAGAAAAGTATTGCCGATTAAACTGACGTTTCGTTCTCCATTAATTTCGCAGCCTACTTGTCTCATCTTCTTTTATTTTTAACAGTTACTTTGTACCGTCCCAATATTTAGTAGCCACACAATATGAACATTTTTCTTGTTAATTAGAGCCGATAGAATAAGTATTTTGTTTTTTGTGTTGCTGATTGGCCCCAATTGTTGTTAATTAAGTAGTTACTTAGTATTAAATTAAAAAAATTATTAGAAAAACAAATAAACTGTAAAATACCTGAATTATATATGTGTTTTATTTTGTCCCAATATATAGTTGTTAGGGCTAGTATGTAAGAACTTCGGTTTATAGGGCTTGATCTTGTGAGGAAGGGTGTATTCGACGAGGTTGACCATTCCGATGGATTTTAATAACACTGCCAGTTTCACTGAAAAGAGCATTTACGGCTGCTTTTTTATGAGTAATGGGAGCACGATGGGAACGTCTCAAGTTAAACTCTGCAGCAACTTCTCTACTAGTACGAGCATGATCACCAAACAACCGGATTATTTCGATTTTTTCGGTTAAAGTCAATGGCATTTTAATTCTGTGATCATTGACTAGAACTTAACGCAATAAAGTCAATGTTTAATCTGACTGACATTTAACACTAGTGTGAAATTATTACTTTCCATGGCGCACTAAATATCAAATTAAAAAATAAACTTGTAATTATTTTGTGTATAGACCAAAATAGTGAAAAAATTAAAAATGCGAATTTTGTCATGAAACTCGGAATATGGGGTTAGAATAATATTCTGAACAACTTTTTCTAATAATTTTTTTCGATATCTCTAACGCGAAGCAAAATATCGAGAATTGACCCTGTTTGTGAATTCGTAGTAGGCTGAGTTTAAAGTTCAGATTTCAGTTGAGTATCTTAAAAAATGTGGCCCATCAACCTGTATGACTGTGCAAAAATTCAAATCTGTACTCCTTCAAATAGCGAAAATATGGGGGTGTCTTCATCTTAAATGCGACACACTGTATATTAAGGTTAATTTGTTCATTCGGATTCCTGCTGAAAACCATGGACATTGCTTTTTGTGTGTTTATTTTGAGGCCCATGATTTCTCCTTCTGCTGTTATAGCGTCTACTAAGCGTTGTAACCCTTCCGCATTATCAGCAAACACTACCGTGTCGTCTGCCTATCGTAAGTTGTTTATGAGTTTACCGTTGACTTTGATGCCGTCCTTTGTATTCAGAAGGGCTTTGTCGAAGATCTCATCCGAGTAGATGTTAAATAGCATCGGTGACATGATGCATACTTGTCGGACTCCTTTCTTTATTGGAATAGGTTTTGTGTTTTCGTCATTTATTCTAACTGTTGCCGCTTGATTCCAGTACAGCATCTTCAGAAGCTGAAGTTGATGTTTTCATATAATAAACAATAATAATAATCACATAAAAAGCAGCACGTACAAATTTCACAGATTTGGTACAATATCAAATATCTCAATAATCACAATAGAGCCAAAGCATGCCCAAACTTTAAATTTAAGTAATGCTGAATTTAATAAGAAAGAGTTGCAATTATTAGATAAAGCTCCCCTAATAAGCGCCAATGAATTGTTAAATAGTTTGTTGCAGAAGGTATTCTTTAATTTCTTATAATATGACAACAGCAGTAACAATCTACCACAAAAAATTATTTAATTCCAACTACAACTCTAGAAGCTCTGCCAGGAAGATACTTCAATGCAAAAGATTTGAGCTTTAGATTAATGACTTCTTCGTCGAGTACTTCTCTCCTCTCCTACGCCTGTGTTGCGCGTTTAAAGTGCTACAGACATTGAGGTTCTACAGCGTAACGTGGGCTCCGAAGCTCGAGAAGTATAAACACTTCTACTCCGTAGAAGATTTACTAGGCAGAATACCTCGCTGACTTGCCATTGTCTTGCGAGGGAGGACGGCCGTTAAAAATCCGATGTTCCGGTACTGGAAATTGACCCAAGACCTTCAGCGTAGAAGTCTAACGCGCTAGTCTCTAGCCCACGACTACAAGAACAAACGAACTATATAAAGTTATTCTTATTATTATGAGTGCTTCATCTCCTACGAGACGTAGCAGTCTTTTCTCCTATGTCTGTGTTGCACGTTTTAAAGTACCACAGACATAGAGGACCTACAGCTTAACGGGAAATGCAAACACTTCTACTCCAGAGAAGATTTACTTGGCACAATACCTAAGTTTTCCATTGCTTTGCAAGAGAGATCCGCCGTTAAAAATTTGAAGTTCGGGGATTGGGAATTGAACCCCAAACTTTCGTCTAATTCGCTGACCTCTAACCCACGACCACCTCTATAAAGTTATTACAGGAAGAACTTAATCATACCTGTTAACAGGTACACCTATATACTGGTCAAAGTAATTGGAACAACATTCCAAGTTTTTTAGACTTCAGTGTTACCAATGGTATCTCAAACAACTATACGTCGCCGGACCACTATAATACACACTATAATACCAACCATTATAATTAAACTTAATACCCCACCCATTCACTGTAGACCAACAACTTTCATCAACTATCCTACTCAAGATTAAAAAGTTAGTGCCCCAGAAAAATCTTATGTTCAACAGTTAGCGGAGGTCTACAACCCCCATATGGACGAACCAGTGGAACAATATTCTACTAATCGGCTCAACTAGAGAAATGATAAAATATCTAAATAATAGAAAAGCACCTTATAAACAGCATGGTATTAAAGACCTAGGAAAGGTGTAATATTGACTGATATTGATAACTATTAGTTTATTCAACTCTATACTTTGTTTAATGTACTGGTCTACTTAACCCAAGTTCGCCCAAATTTATCTCTCTTAGGGTGCTTTGTCTCTTACGAGACGTAGCGATCTTCTCTCCTATGCCTGTGTTGCGCGTTTAGAGTGCCACAGACATAGAGGACCTACAGCTTAACGTGGGCTCCGAACCACGGGAAGTGTAAACACTTCTACTCCAGAGAAGATTTACTAGGCAGATACCTCGCTGGTTTGCCATTGCCTTGCGAGGGAGAACGGCCGTTAAAAATCCGATGTTCCGGTACTGGGAATTGAACCCAGGACCTTCAGCGTAGAAGTTTAACGCGCTAACCTCTAGCCTACGGCCGCCTCTCCCAAATTTATAATAATACTAAAAACAAAAAGGCATCGAACGAACCCACATCTAATAGGCCCATTAGCTTACTCCCTATGTTTTTAAACTACTGGAAAAATTGATAATTAGAAGAATTTGCGCAGATACTTTTCTAGAAGATTTAAGCTCTCAGCACCGGTTCAGTTTTAGACAGGAACATTCCACCATACAACAGTACCAGCGTATAACCGATAAAGACAAGAAATATTGCTGTGCCATGTTTCTGGATATCAAACAAGCCTTTATTAAGTATGGCATCAAGAACTGCTTTTTAAAACCAAACTATGCTTTCCTCACCAACATTTCTTGCTTCACAAAAACCTCTTGGTAGATTATGATTTCTAAATAAAGTTTGGTAGCGAAGTTTTGGAAGTTAAACAAATTCACAGTGATGTTCTTCTTGGACGGTTCCTCTATCTAGTGTTCACCATAGACCTGCCTTTAGCATACAGAACAATAAGTTATATGAACCTTTACTGATGACTAGGCTTAGGATAATTATGCAACTGCATATTTGCATATGCAAATGCATATTTTAGACATTTTTGGCAATAAATGCATATTTTAATTGTTTTGAGCATTAATGCATAATTTGCTGCATTTGTCTGTTGAAATTGCAAATTTATACAATTTTTTGTTATCAAGTACAGATTCAATTCGTCAAGCAGTCTGAGAATTTCCAAAATTTTAAATAATCTTCTAAACTCATTCATTTTGTATTTTGCATAGCTAGGTACTTTCTTAGTTGCTAAGCTTCGACAAACCAGAATACTTGGAAATGCTAAGAGGATTACCAGGGCTTGAGTGGTCCTGTTGCGTTAACGGGAAACCCGTGAGCGTTGAAAGCTTAATAATTCATCATTTCATCAACAATCAGTTGTCTACTAGTTCCAATAGTGTGTTAACATCTTCAGGATGCCGAAAGAAAAAAGTGTATAAGTGCTATTTTAAATCAGTTTGTGAGGCACTATGATGATTTCACAACAGATGGGCGTCCGTTATTTTGTATATACTACAAAGTTCCTGTTGCGGCAACCAAAAAGTTCCAAGTTATGCAATATCTCCAAACCGGAAAAAGTGCAGGCAACGGCAAGTGTTAAATTCTGCTTTACCTAGGCCTGGGCCCAAACGTTCAGAATTGAATGAAGAAATTTGTAAGGTTTTTAATTGCACGATATTCCGTTGACTAAATTAAAGAATGCAATTCTTTGCAATTTTTTTGAAAATTACAGGAAACAGAATATTTCACACGAATCGACATTAAAAAAAAGTATGTTTCCGAGTCATTTTTTGTTTGGTATATTAGGGGTTAAAGAAGAAAAAATAAATCATATCTGCTGACTTTAAAAGTCTTGAACAAAGTGAATCATTTAACAATTGCTGCTTTTTTCAACGACTCTCTACACTTATTGCCGTCTGGAATTTTATATGTAAAAGTGCGAGTGGTTTTTAGTGATGCTACACCATATTTGTGCAAAGCAATGCGAGAACTACAGATTTTGTATCCAAACATGATACATGTGACCTGTTTAGCATATGGTTTACAACGAGGAGCTGACTTAGTTCGCAATCTTTATTCAAACGTTAACTTGCTGATATCATCTGTGAAAAAGATTTTTCTCAAAGCCCCTAGTCGTGTGCAGAAGTTTCGGGAAGTTGCGGGGATCGTTCTACCTCCGCCCGCGCCAATCATTACAAGATGGGGAACTTACATTGACGTTGCTGATATTACCCTGAAAATTTTTAAATTATGAAGAAAGTTGTTAATGAATTCGACTCTGAAGACGCTCAGGGCAGTGAAGAATCCCACGGTATGCTGAGAAAAAAAGGTATTCGAGAAGAGTTTATTATTATTCGAGCTAATTATGCTTGCATTTCAACTGCAATCTCTTAACTAGAAGCGACGGAATTATCTTTACAAGACAGCATTGAAATAGTAGAAGATATGGTTAAGGGTTTAACTAAACTCAAGAAAGAGGATTTCATTAGTAAATTAAAGTGCTGTCAAAAAATACGGGCTATCAACTACTGAAGAATGTAAGCTGGGTGTTATAAAATGAAACAGCCCTTGATGCAAGAAATGAACATTTAAATATCATTGACATGTAAATTATGGATTAGTACCAATAGTGTCATGTGATGTCGACGGAGTCGTTTCCCAGCACAAAAAATATGCTGACTGACAAATTTACATTCGAAAATGTATTCCACCACGTTGTTGTTAAGTGCAAGTATGATTTGTTTTAATAATTTAATTAATTTTAAACTAGTAATTTTGTGTTTTTGATTAATTTTTATTAAATAATTTTGGATTTAAAAATTTTTTGTGCATTTTAATAGAAAAATAAATATGTATTAATAACGTTAATGTTTTTCTTTTTAGTTAGTTGACTTTTTAGTGTATCTTTTGGATGTTTCTGATGCATATTTGCATTAACATTATGAAGCTTTTAGTGCATAGTTATCCTAAGCACTGCAGTTTTCTCTAGCCATCATAATCCAGAAACTGCAACATGTGCAATGGCACATAGCAGTAGATAAAAATATGTTCGCCAAAGTCACGTTTACTCTATAAACACAATTATGCCTGCACGTATTGATAAATGGTAATCAAATTCTGCATTCTAAGGAAATAAAATATCTAGGAGCAGACATTAAATTCATAAATTTTTAATGGTTTACACGTAGGAAATCTTGTATTCACTTTACAATAAACAGTTGATATACAAGACAATTATTAAACCTATACGGACAGTTCCTCCAGTGTGGCTATAGTGCATAAATTTCGATCAGAAACTTTGCCTTAGCAGATACTCCGGTACATGTCTGAACGAACCCTGTATGAAGATTTGAAAGTACCTTATGCGAAAGAGATTATCACCAAATATGCTAGGAAACACATTCATAACCTTGAAATTCTTCAGAAATTGAGTATCCAACCTTTGATACACAATACTTATCAGGAACAACGTCAAAGTTTACAGCCAGAAGATATACGAGCCAAGAATTAGTAACATAATGTCTGACATGCCATAAATATATTATTATTTTAGGGTAGCACCGCTGAAATTTACTCTTACCATGCCATGTATATAGACATCAAATTAGCTTATAAAGCTAATAAATGAGATGAAAGATACTTTACTATACTCCAGATAATAGACCACTTCTAGACACTTACCACTTCAATCAAGTTAGATAAAAATTACACTTATCTCTAGCAGAATCAATTATATCATCTTCATCATTCCACAGAAACATAAATGTTTTATATTTCTGAGAAATAAGAATGAGCTGTAAGAATATATGTATTTGCTACTAACAGTCGCCGTGTGTTCAAAAATATTATTTCTTTACATCATCTGATGCCTATTTATTTAAAAATGTCTCACAATGAAGACTCTAAATTCATTATTTAATAATATTTGATTTTCTATAAGTTGATGACTGCGCTTTCGACATCAGCTGTACGTACATTGCCCTAATAGCGTAGCAGTAAGAAGTTTGACAACATTGGGGTTGAAATTTCGATGCGTTTTTTATATGTCCTGCATTTTCCCACGTAAATAATATCGTTTATATAAATAATAATAAGAACTTATACGTAATTATTAAATTCTAATTGTAAGCAATCGTGGTTCAACAGGATCTGTTGTTACATATAAAGTTTGAAAACATCAGCGTACAGCGAAATGGCGTACGTATGTACACAATAAATATCTCTTATAATGCTCTTAAATGTTGTTTACATCCAAATAGCAAAATCTATTCAAGGACATATTATATAAATCCTCTTGTTAAACTTTTGCGTTCCGTGCTCCACCGAGGCCCCTAGCTTTGTACATCTAGCATTTGATGATCCCCAAATAAAAAAATCAAGCGGTATTGAGTGCAGTGAACACATTGTCCAAAACAGTTGTAATCCTCTGCTTATCCATCTACCTGGAAAGACTTCGTCTAAGTAATCATCAATGATGTTTGCATAATAAGACGGTGTAACACAACAATGTCGGAAATGCCTTCATCAACTAATTGAGGCCTCAAAGTGCAGCTACTGCAAGCATGAAAGGTATATAGATAGTATTCATTGTGAAACCTAACCACACATTGACTTGAGGTGCCTCTCTCTATAGTTGAAATGGAGAATTTAGCTGGTCGTTGGCCCATATTTTGCTATTGTGTTTGTTGACATAACCACAAATATGAAACATTGTTACGACACTGCATAAACTGTGATCTTCCACTAGTTCAAGATTTCATCAAAGTGAGTGCTAAAAAGTTCATCAATAATATTAGAACATGTGACGGTGCAACATATTATAATCTGTGTGAACGCAATATTCATGTAAGACTCAAGCGAAAGCTCCCCCAAGATATTGTAATTTCTAATGAAAATTAACATCCTTTATAGGCTATATGAGACACAACTAATAGTCTCAAAATGTTAAAAATTGTAAATATGCTCATGTTGTATTGTTAAACTCAAAATGTTAAAAATTGTAAAACATGCTAATGTTGTTATTGTTAACTTGATTATAAATGTCATGTATAACATCTGTAATGTTGATCTGACAACTAATAAATGTTTAAAAATAAATGTGATCTTCATATTTTTTTGGTTGGCAGCCTCGGCAAGATCGTAACACACTGCTTGGCAAGCTGCGTAATCTACCGCTCCAGGTTTTTTAAGTATCTGCGTATAATACACACTTTTTTTAACATGATACGTAAAATTTTCCAAAATGTGGGTTGTAAAACACCAAGCTCTATACTGATTCGCCGAGGTAATGCAAAAAGGCTTCGTTCAATGACTTCTTTAACATTTTGTACTGTGTTTGAAGATATGGAAGGTCTTTCTGAACGCTCCTTATCCTTAACGCTTCCTGTACATCGAAACTAGTTAACAAACAATCTTCTGGGACCAGGTTTTCGAAATTTTCTTGTATACTCTTCTCTAACTTGTTTGTAAGTTAAGCCTCTCAATAAAGCACTAATCGCTGCTATTTTGTCTCTTAAAGTTAACATTTCAAATGCTTGCTGCATTTTCATTAAAATGGATTGGGACCTTATAATCCCGCTGCATAAGGTGTTAGGATCGACTATAATGGGGACGTGTAAAAACATTTAAATTATCCAAGGTGGTAGCGTTTCTGCATTTCAATTGGAATCCCTGGGCAATTAAACAGGGGATCCGATCAGAAGTCACTGGCGGCGACAGGCAGGTAACATGCAACAGATAATAAAACACAGACTTACTGATCTGTCAATAAATATTGGGCAGTTGTACACACCGGGGATCCACCAGCCCCCTACGCCTGGATTGAGATACGAGCAGGATAATGAAGCTCATCCACCGGCCAGCTGATGTAGCCGCAGACACTGGTAGTCGTAGATTAGTTACTACAATTATGCACATCTTCTGGTGCCGTTGGACTATATCCCTCCAGACACTGTTATTAGCAGTACTCGCGGGGGCACGAAGACCTCAGTCCCACATGCGAAGCAAAGACCATTCCTCCGCGTAAAAATGAGTCGATGACATCCTGACATTAATATAACATTAATAATAATAATAATAAGTCGACGTAGGCGCCATACCAGACCACCTCTGCCAGCTGACTAGCTCCCGAATGAATGCTAGCTGAATAACGGTTAAACATGCCACACACATTATCTACTCATGAAGCTGGTTATATTCACTACACTACTGCTATCAACAACTACTTACATATATAGATACACCAATCTTGTATAATAACAATAAGAGGACTCGGGGTACGTGAAACACATGCCAAGTAGATAATGCGAAATCACTCAGGTAAATCCATATAACACTTTGGGGGATAAATATCATAATCTCGCTAGCACAATTTATATTATGCGGGCATACAGGCACACACACACACAACACACATGCGACGCCACTGTTTTGTACACCTGAGCTTGCGGTTATAGCCCATATTCATATTATAAACACATAAATTGTAACAGTAAACCTTGCCTCAGAATAAAGGACAATCGCGTCGCAATCAGTTAGTAGGTTTCGCAATTGCTATTAATAAGTTATTACTCCAAAAATACCCAAACTGACGCCAACAACATTCTTTGCCAGACTGCCGTTGCTGGTATTTTTAATACTTTCTTCCCCCTTTCTTTACCCTGAAGATTCCAAGAACTACTTGGCCTGTCCGGTCTCTCGTTCACAGTTTTTTAATCCCTACCAGATGCTCCTAAAAGTCGAAAGAAGCTACGAATACTTTTGTAAATGTTTATTTATTGGTTGTACATTTGAATGTTATTCATAAAACATAAGAGAAGTTTAAATATTTGCTAGTAATTAGAACATAATCATGGTATTTCCATGTTTAACAGTGGCGGTTTTTGAATAAGTGGGCTCGGGTGCGCCCCCCTTCCTGATTAAAAAAATAAAATTGATCTTTTCTTTTCTGTATTTAAATAATAATTAAAATGAACTAATTCTACAAAACTTTGTTTTCTTTAGCTAACGTTTTAACGTTTAAGTTGTCTTCCATTCCGCGATTTTCGACGAAAAGTTCGCGATCACCTTGCGCGATTAGATTGGTAGACGTGAAGGTGGCATCTATTCGGCCCCCACAATTCGGCAAACATCGCCTGACCGTACGTATAGTATGATTATTGATTATAAAGTTCATTTAGTGGGCCGAACAGATTCGTCCGCACTCGAAGTTTTCAATTCCAACGTGCAATTTCGTGAGTAGTAAACTGTGAATAGTGTTAATAACCTTTTAAAGAATGACTTTTCAAGACTTTCGATTGAAGAAAAACTTTAAATTAAAACATTAAGCAGGCCGAAATTAAATTTAACGCAAAACTGGAGCAAGAAGCACAGAACAGGTGTTACACCTATTGTTTTTCCGGCCGCCACTGATTTTTAAATAGAATAGTCTAGTATTTCTGCATGGACAGCGCATGCATTTCATGCAAGGGATGTACATGATAGTAAATATTAAGCCCTTTGACTAGTTTCTTTAATTGATACTTGATACTTTTACTACAGCATTTAACAAAGTAGAACTACATATCAATTAAAAATCTGTAGTACTCCTATGTCCGAAGTTGAATGACACGATGCTCATAAAATAAGAAGAGCTTCGAATAACTGAATACTGTTTTCATCTATTCAAAAACGGCCGAAAGTTATTTTTCATTGTACATGATTTTGAAAAATGATTTATAGAAAACACTGGTTATAAATATTGAGTAATAAATTTTATTCATTATCTACACAAAACCACTATAACTAATAAATTGGTGCTAAAGTTCATGATCGAATAAAAAGTATATTTAAATCGGAGCATTCGATAAGATATTTTTGCCAACATGTACTTAGACATATTATTAAGCTGAGCATTTTGTCAGGCCTAATCGTAATAGTTACAGCGTTGTTCCAAATGCACGTGTTTGTTATACATTTCCGAAATATTTTAAAGTTTAGCCAAATTAATAGCAAATAAATTTACAGGCCAATTATATCCAACTACATAACTTATAAATTATAGACTACATTTTTGTATTTGCCTAAGTTCAATAGTTTTGATATAAATAGTGCAACAACAGCGTATACAGTCCAACTTGCGGATAGTTATGTAGAATTTCTAAACTTTACAAAAATAATTAGTGACATGTGGATGACCAAATGTAAGAACTGAGTGTTTTATTTATATATACAGTGTGTCTCACTGTAGACTGCACCACCCCAGTATTTTGTTTATATATTATCGATTCAAAAAATTTCTTTTTTCTGATTATACCTCTCACTAAACTGTAATTTTAGGGTATGTTACTTTCCCTTCACGGTGAAATGCTAGCCTACTACGATTTAAAATAAACAGCAAAATCGAAGAAGTCGTATTAGGGATTTTTTTACAACAAAATTTTGTTAATAAAAGTTGTTCAGAATCGCCCAAATAAGCTAAATCCATTACAATCAACAAATATTGAACATTTATTTTCTAAAAAATTTAAGTCCAAGATGAATTTTTTAGAAAAAAAAATTTTCAATATTATTTGTTTGTAATGAAATTTTGGATTTAGCTTATTTGGGCGATTCTAAACAACTTTTA
>JABXWE010054058.1:0-10671 GCA_014611495.1 Limonius californicus
GTGCTCATTTCTTTGTTACGCCATATAATATCTCTTAGACAGCCTGATACTACCGCTGCTTTATTGGTTTGTTGTAAGACCTCTTTATGTAGAGAGCCATAGCTTGAAATGTTAACCCCTAGGTAATCAAATGACATTACTTGTTCTACTTAGTTTGCATCTCGTTGGTTCCTTTGATATTGTTAGGCATTTTGGTTTGTTCGTAGAGATGACCATATTGTATTTTTCGGCTTCTTTTTTAAAGATGTATAGTAAGCGTTGTAATGCGTCTTCGTCCACTGATATTAACGTCACGTCGTTTGCATAGCAGATGATTTTTATCTCTTTGTGTCTCATTCGGTATCCATATCCAAGTCTTTGTGTATTATCTGTAATTTTATCCATGATCAGATTAAACAGAGTAGGGCTCAGGCTGTCCCCTTGTCTAATTCCCGTTGCTGTAGGTAGTTCATTTGTTAAGCTATTATTGACCCATACCTTAGTTGTATTATTTGCGTTTAAAAAACACAGAAAAACAGTATTTAATAATAAAATTAATTTTTGAACAGTAGTTTGCGAGGCTTAGTTGCACATTTTCTAACTACAGCTTGTCACCCTTGTGCGAGTGCACTGTACTAACTAACCGAAATGCGCGCGCTCTTATACATGTACGAGGTAAACAGCTTCTGGAATATTCTCGTTGTTGGTGCGTCGTGAAATGAGACGAGATTATCCTAGAAAGCTCCGTGTTGCTACGAGCTAACTATACGTCCATCTGTGAGAATTACAACTTGTACATGTATAATACACCAACAGGTTTTAGTTGTTATGACTTTTAACAGATGGCGCGAGGGTCTCCATTTCGTAATTAGTTTCTTTCAAAATGTTGACATACAACTCGTCAAATGAGAACTTTCACTTGAGATGTGCAGAACAGGAAACAAGACAGCATTCGGAGCAAAGGAGATGCACTTACTCTCGGTTTCCTACTTCGTCGAAGTACACTCATGTTAGTAAACGAACGGGCTCGCACCCATTTGCTAACACAAGTAACGCGTATTTTTTCTCAGAGTGTACCCTATCTGTAGTGGTCGGCGTTTAGTAAGTAGATGAGCTCCGCTGTAGATAACAGAAATATGCCACTGCGCAACTGAACGCAAGTGAAACTTTTCATATGACGATCTGTACCAACAAGCAACCTATTAATCAATTTTTCAGTTTGTTTATATTTTTTCTGTTTTATTTTAAATTTTTTCCACCACAGAATCTTTATGTTACCAGAGTGAAGAGCTATCTTCCGTCCGATGGAACAGTTTGTATGTGCAAATTTTCATGTTCTCGTAATACAGGAGTGTTGTACATCTACAGAAATTATTAAGGAATGGAAAAGTTCGAATAACGTACTTGGCGCATTTTGTTCATATAATTTCACTATTAATTAAAGCGGGTTGTAGAATGTAGCATCAAGATATAATAAAATGCTTATAAAACACTCATTTAAAGCTTCTCGGCAAACCAGGAAATAGGCATTACAAACGTTACCTAGTACAATATTGAAACAGCCCGCATAACTTTTAATGGAACATTCGTGTACCTACCGTATTCCCCATTCTCTTTACACTAAACCATATTGAATATTCTTCTATTTATTTAACTTTAGACATAGTTTTATGTTGAAATTTCATATATTTGTTGTCCTATTAAATCAACCATTAAAGTGCGTTAGTTCTTTGTAAAACACTTATAAACCACAACAAAAATTATTTTTGTTTCATAATTATGCAAAGCTTGTCAATCCCTATTTATGTTACTTCAGTCTTGGCACGAATTAATTATAATTCTCTCACTTGACATATCAAAGTCGTTGCGAACTTCGAGCGGGTGTTAATCGGGTTTATACAGGTCTCCGTCCTAGGCCCCATCTCATCGCGCTGCTATTGAGAAAACTCAATTAATATTGAACTGGAAGATTAAGTTGACATGATTTTTCCAACTTAACTCTGAAATGTCGTTTTTAAGCATCACAATAATGAAATCATCTGGTCGTTTTAAACAATTGAGAGCTATTTACAAATGTAGATGGTATTCTTATAAGCTGCATAAACAACATTCTTGTAGGCAACCAAAACGCCAACAACCGTACAAAAAACAATGGGGTTGTATATGTAACTATGAATCCTGGTTGAACGATACTGTAGGTCCATTATAAAATTTCAGAACTTACTGAATTCCAACAAGCAATTGAAACATAAGTATTGTAGCCCCATTCGATGCTTTTTCGGGTTTATCTTGAAACGACCTTTTTATTGAATTCGATATAACCCAACAGTATGGTCCCCATAATTCAAACTTTCATGGCGACTCATATTTTATGAGGACGGAAACGTTCGTCGAAACGTCTTCTTTTATACTGTCTTGATGAGAATAAGAGTTTTTTAACTAGAAAACTAGTTTAAAATATGTAGTAGCACTTCCTTCGTCGTATGAGACATCCAATTACATTAATTCAAACGAAAATAAATGTAAATAGTAAACTGTAGTAGTGTGTGTATTTTTTGCAAAATTCACTAACACATAATAGACCATACAAACTGACTAACTTCTGGTTCTCATGCTTTCCACTTATATTCATAATAATACCCAACTACAGTTTAAAATATACAAAAAAGAATATTACATTCTATCACAATCTTTTAGGTCATGGAAGAAAAATACTCGAGAAAACCCTTATGCCAATTAATTAAAACGTTATCGTGGTATACAGAGTGTCCCATAAGTTGAGATAAAACGCCTCATAGCGTTGTTCAACAGTGCATACTGAACACAAAACAGTTAAAATATTTATTTTTCGCCATCTAGTTTTTTCACACGAGCTTCTTGAAGTTTCAAATTCGAATGCGGCGTATCTTTAAAAACAAAGCTAAACTAACAGATATTACCGATGAAAGTTGCTCTGCATCAATAAACTTAAGATATTAATAATAAAAATGACGTCTGCACAAGTTCAAATTGCACATTTTTGATTCTAAGATTTTGTTGAAAATACGAGATCTAGATATGGCAACAAAGGAAATCTAAGCAAGGCGGATAGTTATTTCTATTTAATTTGACACTGTTGTTCCGAATTTTACAGTTGTCAAACATAATTTTTTGTTCTTTTATGTAAATTCCGTTTTACTTTCACTAATGGAATACACATTTGCTGAGTACACTGATTTGAGTTCTTGGAGAGGTTGGTAGTAATTGTAATGCAGCGGCAAGGTTATGTGCCGAAAGCTATCCAAATAGAAGACATTCAAACCACACAGTTATTAAACCAACAGAGAGAGGTGAGAAGTGTTGGTCTAAAAAGAGGTGGTGATAGTCGTCCATTTATGATAAGAAGGCCCAATATTGAAGAAAATGCAACTCATGTTCGAATACGATACAGTGTTAATATGTTAGGGCAGATATGGTAAATAATTGGTCCTTTTAATCTGCCAAACAACATGTGATGCAAGGTTCAAGAGTTTCTGGTTATTTACAAGATGTCGCATGGAGAAACAAACATATGTCAATAGAAAGCAAGGTAAAAATATATAAATCAACAGTTAGACCTATAATGACTTACGGACCGAACCCCGCGCCGAGACCTCTAAAACCAAGCAACTTCTCAGGACAGCCGAAATGAGTACTTTAAGATCAATCATCGGAAAAACAAGATTATACCATATTCGCAATGAAGATGTGGGACAGCACTGCAACATAGCTGACAGTGAAATTTACAAAAATCGAAGAAAAGAATGGAATAGCCACGTCGGAAAAGCTGAAAACAACAGATTAGTCAAAATAGCACGTGACGTAAAACCAGTTGGAAAGCGTAGCCCGGGGTGACCTCCTAAGAAATGGAGAGAAAATTGGATCTCATCGTCTGGAGAAGAAACTTAGCAAACGTGAAGAATCACAGACTAAATAGCCTATATAAAAACGAAAAAGAACCTGCCAAATTATCTTAATGCTGAAACTTTCCTACACTTTCTAAATGAAGATTTTCAAATAATGATCCACCGATAATTAAACAAAATATGTGGTACCAGCAAGATGATGCTCCAACTCATTATGGAATCATGGTTCGAGATTGGCTTCAAAATCATTTTCCTGATCGGTGGATTTGTCATGGGGGTGCTATAGCTTGACCGTCAAGGTTACCTGATCTAACGGCCTTGGTTTTTTATTTATGAGGTTATCTGAAGGATTTGGTATATCTCACACCAGTGAACAATCTGGACGATTTAACAAATCGTATCAAGCAAGCTGCTGCAAATTTAAACGTACACATGCTGCAACGAGATCAACTGCAGTGAAATGTGCACAATGTCATAATGTTGGTGACGCTTATCTTGAATGGTTCCATTAATTTACAGAAAATTTTAAATCCTGATTTGTTTTTGTCCGTTATTTTTATTCTTTTGGTTCATAAGTAATTATTATGTATGAGCTACTACCAAGATTTCGAAAAAGATTTTACTGATCCCATTTTATAAAATTCTTTCTATATAGTGTAAAATATATTTTATTTCGCGTTTTTTTTTAATGTATGACTTACATTTTTGCTTTCCCTTTGGCCATGCCCAACTAATACTCTGTGTTTGTAAATATGCTATACTGACACCACTCGTGGTTAACTCCAGGTTCGCATCTCGGTACTTCAAAACGAGATCCATTGTTTTCCCAGAGAAACAAAACCGCTTCTTTTCCTCAGATAAGAAGTTTGTCCCTTCGCTTAAGCTTAATTTGGCATTTTAGTAATTATTTTTATTAGCCTACAACATTCCATTGTTGATCAAGGGTCTTCTCCATAAGGGGAGTTGTTGACTCTCCCATCGTGATCAATCTTCGTGGGAGAGAGGTTCTGCGTGAATGCAACCTTCTGAGCACCCATCCAAGTACTTGCTATAGACAACACTGCTTAACTGCCCTGATCGTACATAAACGTGCAACGAATGTACGCAACCTTCTTGTAATAGTGTTCTTAAAATGCCATACAAATGGACACTGACATTAGAATTAAAGTAGTTTAAACGAGAATGAGCTACGCATATCCGCATGCATAGTCAACAAAAACATAACCTTAAAATCCGCTTGTGTCATTAATACAGGCGTAACGTTAGACTTGGAAATCAAACAAAAACTTAACCCCTTTTACAAACAGTTTCAATATTTATTCATCACTACTAAATAATTTTAACGTAAGCTTGTGTTTTTGTTTGCTCTCTACACGTGACTACATGTAGGTATCACTGGCATAGTACATCCACAATGAGGTTATATTTCTCTTTGCTCTCCAAGCTTTACATCACGTTACAATACTGAATATTGGCACAAAAAGGTAGTCTAGCAATTTTTAACTTCTGTTTTTACATACGCTGTAAATATAACGTTAAAACATAAAGTACTACGATTATATAAACAATAAATAAATGGTGTTCAAGAATTGTTTAACAGGTTGGCAGATCCTCCCTCTTTATATAAAACACTCGGACGGGAAAAATTTCCAATTGTAGTCACTGACGACAGTGATTTGATATTTGAAATTTTGCATTCGACAGGTGTTAACGCTACTGTGAACGAAGCCTGATTTACATACCGGCAATACGGCGCCCGCGACACTCAAATAACCAGTATGAAAACAAATTTAACTTGTCACCGTGACATTGACAATCATAGAGATACTACATGTACCACCATAACGGTAACAACTCCATTGTGTTGTGGTATTGGCTGTTTCTTGTATCGCTGTTGTAGTATGGCTAATGTCAATCTAACTTAATATACCTGGTAATTCACGGGAAAGTACGGAACTTTTTTTTATATTAGCCATTTTCTATCCGCCGAATATAGGCCTCCCTCATGTTTTTCCAACTTTCTCGGGTTTGCGCGACGTCGTACCAGTTTAGTCCTGCCTGTTTTCTTTATAGTTTATATCGTCACTCCAACTCATCTGGGGTCTTACTACTTTTCGTTTTTTTCCCCATGGCCTCCATCTAATTAACTTTCCACTCTATTTGTTTACTCCTCTGGCCATATGTCCTGCCCATTCCCACTTCAGTGACGCTACTCTTCTACTCTTCTACTTTTGTTTTTTGTCTTATCCAATGTTAGTATTATGGTCTCTCAATGTGATTCCTATTATTTTCCTCTCTATTGCTCTCTGACGGACTTCTAGTTTATTTCGTAATTCTTTTGTAAGGATCCGGGTCTCTGCTCCATACGTTACAGCCGGCAGTATACATTGATTATATAGTTCCGATGTCCACTATGTCTTTTAATTTTCAATACGCAGCCCAACCTTGTCTTAGCCTTTTGTACGAACCTACTATTCGGAAAATATGCAACCCATAATACATACCACAAGATACTGCGATGTGTAAATGTTTATTAACGGTGTTTCGAATAAGATATTCCGGTTTGATATGTTATTCTACGCGACTGAAACATAAAATACGTGTGAACGAAAATATCAAAATCTTACCGATAAATATCTAAATTTACGTATTTAAAGTTCATTACACCGTCAATAAAAATTTAAATATCGCAGTATCTTGTGATCTGTATTTTGGGTTGCCTGTTTTTGGAATGGTACTATTCCGTAAATCACCGTATACACCTGCAACTATTGTTTTCGACCATTAAATCGCAGAAAGCAAAAATATTAGCAGTAATTTACAACATAAAATCTTATAAAAATAAACTGCAGTCACTTAATAATATTTCAAATAGTTGGGTACACAGGTTTTCATTAAATACACATACATTTATAATCAAACAAGCTTTTGCTGTTTTACGTTTTACCGCCTCATATTTCATCATAAATATATGACACCAACTGCATTCATTCTGTTTCCATGTTTCTTTGGTCTCATCCAAAATTCATTATATTGCCCTACATCAGTGTCCACATTGATACGCCTTTAAACAGAAGTGCTCGAGAGCGTTAAATTCTATTTATATGACATTTTAGTGTGCCATATTCCAGTACGAAACATGATTGAATTTACAAAGATTTTCCATTTAAAAACCAAACAGCAAAAATATGTTCAAGGCATCGTAGAAGAAAATGCCTGCAGATAAATATGTGCTTGCGTGCGTGAACGCGTGACTATGAGAACGCACAATAATGCTCTGATTTGGTTAAATTGTAAATTCTCCAAAAATCTGCTTGTAACTAGTCATGCATACGTTCTAATACACAATAAAAAATTTTCTTGGGTTTGATAGAGACAGACGAGGCAGTAAAAAAATACCGTATGACTAATTGCGCTCATGCATTGTATTCTTCCATTGTTATTTTCAATTACGAGTTTCTTTGCCTCTTTTTTAAATAAACCGTGAATTTTTTATCATAATATTCTACAATTCCCCTTTCTGTTTACAGTAGAAAACACAATCCACGGAAGTTAGTACGTGATTGGGCATTTCGAGAAATACATTTTACGCATTAACAGCCCTCTCATACTCAAATATTTTTACAAGCACAAAAAAAATATACTTCATTTTTGAGGTTTTGTTATTTGTTGCTACATCTCTGCAACCATTATGGACATGGTATAACAGGTGCTTCGTTTTTTTACGTTTCTGTAAATATAGCATAAATTTGCAATTTATGTCATTATTATGTAATATTAAGGTAACGTTTTCAGTTATAAATACAGAACTGGTAATAAAAATACGTAATATAGTGATTACTATAACACACAATAATACATGGTGATTATAAAGGGATAAAATTATGAAAAGTACAAGTTACCACTGCCTTGTGTGAGGTACTTACTATCATTATGATTGATTTTGATTGGAATAGTGAAACGCTGTTGATTCAAAAACTGTCTTTTTAGTATTTGTATAGAATTGTTAAATGCTAGTATATAAAATTATGCATTTCATTAATTATACAATTATACGTAAAATTCTACATTACATATTCTGCATTATACAGTGTGTCCGCCATGCAAGGGCAAATAAATTGTTCATCAGAAGAACTATTGAGATCCATATTTAAATTTTAGAAATGATGCTTAATTTTTAGTACAGGTTGAAAAAACCGCAATTTAAGTTAGTTCAACGTTTATAAAAAAAAGTTTATTTCAATAATTTGCAAACGATGAGCTCTAAAAACTACTCGAATTGCAGATTTTAAATCTATATAGGAAAGTGTCTTAACAATGTAAAACCGCTTTTGTAGTGTAATTAATAATAGACAGATTATTCATGAAAACGAAAATTGCGAAGTTCATTTTTCTTTGAGTCTGTACTAAAACTCAATGCGGATCCTAGTAGTCTTCAAAATGCTGAACAATTCTTCTGATTTAACCGGATCTTTATTTCTTATCGTTCCCAAAAACCTCACACAAGGCGCACTTATCTTGGACACACTGTATATCCTTTCCACTAGATTATGGCTCTAACCGCGTCCACTTCTATTAGGGTTGCCAGAATTCAACAGACAAATCCTTTACCTCTAAAAATCCCAATTTAACGAAAATTATACACGATGTGAGGTCACTATTTCGTGTACGTAATCTTTAGACCAAATATACATAGTTACAAATTCTAACAAAGTTATGCCGTACACTAAGTGTTAAATTATTATTTATTAAATAATTACAATTTCAGAAAAGCCAATATTTAGTTTTATTTTAGTTTAAATTCACTATAAAGATGGTTCAAAATGGCCACCGTTGCTCTCGAGACACATTCTGGTTCTTCTTAAGAGAGATCTGGTTGGCCTACGTAACATATCATTGTTATTCGGAATTAGTTCTGCTGCCTCAAAAATGCTTCCCCTAAGATCTTCTACAGTCACTGATGATGTTTGGTATACCATACCTTCCATATGATCCCACAAATAATAATTTAAACAAGTTAAGTCCGGAGATCTTGGGGCCAGGGATGATGTTCTCTTCTCCCAATTACATGTCCTTCAAACCGTTGATTCAAAAATTGTCTTACACGATCCCAAATGATCTAGAAAATTTAAATGTCCGGTTAAATGGTATTCAAAAACGAATGTACCAACGAGCATATTATCAATAATTCCACACCGGATATTCACTAAAAACCTATGTTGATAATTTGACACCGTGTTTTCGCGTGGATTCTCCAAATCCCAATAGTAGTGACTGTTCTTTCTGTTCATTAATCCATGCCTTGTAAATGTCGCCTCATCCATGAATAAAATTCTATTACGTAGGTTTGGATTTTGCATGATCCAGCGGCAAAATTCCATACGACTCGCGAAATCTG
Source organism: Limonius californicus (assembly GCA_014611495.1). Taxonomy (NCBI): domain Eukaryota; kingdom Metazoa; phylum Arthropoda; class Insecta; order Coleoptera; family Elateridae; genus Limonius; species Limonius californicus. The sequence continues at coordinate 9,262 of JABXWE010054058.1, forward strand.
TAGGTAAAAGGGCTTGAACAGGCTGGATATGAAATGGATGTAAACCATGACGTTTTAATTTTCTCTAGACCCGCATTCGTTGTACATTAACTTGTGCAGATACACGACAAACATGGGTGCTAGGATTATTATCAATTTCTCGCAGTATGGTGTCCTCATTGTCTAGTACTTGCTGTATTGGACGTTCAGTCGACGGTTTCACAAAATCCGTACATGTAACGGATATCGGCGTACTCAAGCGTTGTAAAGGTAAACATGATCAACACTGTTAATAAGCGCAGAGAAATCAACTTTAAGGTGTTTAACTGTTTGACATACAAGTAAATAATATCATTTATTGTTTCGGCTGCTTCAGTATTTATCTAAAACAGGCCATAACTTCTTTAATAGTCGATTTAGAGAAAATGACCACTCTTTAGTTTCGACTTCTTTTCACCTCTCCCACACGAGTGATCTCTAATTGTAATTATTTAATAAATAATACTATCACACTCTGCATTTTGAAAACGGTTTACTTTAGGGCATAACTTTATTAGAATTTTTAACTACTTTTAGTTAGACTGAAGATTACGTACCCGAAGTAATGACCTCACGTCATGGGACACCCTGTATATGAGGAAAAATGTATATAGGTAAAAAGGCTTGCTTAATTTTCGTAGACAGCCTGGCGTACCACCTCTTATTACTAAAATGAGTGTAGCATTGTGTGCGCACGTACGTTTCTCCTGCTTATTATGACTGCTCGGCTCGTGTTTAATTCGTTGAAGTGATACTGATAAAAAAAACTGCAACGAAAAAGGTATTGTCGTCCACTAACGAAAGTGCATGAGGGGCCTGAAGTAAGGGGGTTTCACTTCATAGAAGGAAATATAATGGTAAGCAGTCTACTACCTGCTTTGAAATCATTTACAACAGTCCGGTTCTTTTTCTAGCTTCGATATGCCAAACCAGGACGAAATTATATAAAAATAAATGATAAATAACCTACATTTTTCAATCATTTCTGACCTGTTAAAACCATAATTCAACACCATAAATCTTAAAATATCAGCTATTTACTATGAGTAATTATTTGTCAATGCCAATAAATATATAATATAATAGGACACCACTTCTGGAAGCTCCGGAAAGTAGCCTAAACATACCAGCTGAGTGGATCGATCTATATAAATAACTTTCTTTGTCAAATTCATAGTTTCCTAGTACTTCAAAATTATCTAAATCGTCAGGAAGGTTGTACTTTTAATAATAAATATTTGGATTAGTTACCTAAATTCCTATTTTACCTTTTAATCTTTTAAACCGTTTAAATGACATTTTTAAATTATAATTCTGGATTTTTGTATATTTATAAAATTATTTTACAAGACAGTACATATTCAATTACAAAAACAATCGATCAAATCCCAT
>JABXWE010054059.1:0-23604 GCA_014611495.1 Limonius californicus
GCGAACAGTGGTCAATTAATCCCTACAGTCAGCGCTTGGCTTCGGAGTTATTCTACCAAAGTCGCTCAGGTTCGAATCCTGAGCACTGCACTTTCCCAGGGTGTTTGTGGTGTCTGGGGCATGGGGTTTTTCAAGGGTGGGGCATGTTAGACCTGTGAATAGCACGAAATGTGCTGAGCCGGGATAAGCTGGGAGGGATGGGAATCTTGGAGTTGCCTTTGGCAACTCCACGATTCTTAAAGAAAACCCTACAGCATAAAATATTCTAATTCATTATTTTTATGTCGCTCGTTAGAGGATTGTATTTTACCTTGCGATCATATAAAATTAATGCATAAGCTGTTGTATTAGCTGGTACAAGCGTTTGCCGACCTTTGTTTATGTAAACTATTGAATTAATTTTAAAAGTTCTATGGAATGTTAAAAAGGTGTGCTACAAAAAACGGAAACACCCTGTGTATATAATGTTTAACCGATTTTCTGGATTTGACCTCCCAGCATTGCCCAAAGTAACGTATAAAAATCTTGTGCTACAAGGAACCACATATGTTGGCGCGGCCGGTTTGTCGCGGTCGGTTTGGCGCGGGTGCTTCGGCGCAGACCCGTTTGGACGTAGGGATGGTTGGAAGTAGAACCGGTTGTGCGCAAACGCGGTTGAGCGCAAAAACGTTTAGGTGCAAATGTATATTAAAATATTAATAATCAGTTGCAAAGAGCGATGTGTTTGTTTGACTTTTAAGTAATAGGAGTATATTGGTATTTGTGTGATTTTAAGTTCTTGGAACTAGCATTCCAAAGAATTATTAGTATATACCCGTAAAATTATCTACAGTAATAATAAATTTTTAATCTTAAAAATCGTATTTTTTATTTGATCTATAAGAAAATTGTATTAATTCACGGTGAACGGTAAGTTACCAAACAAAATACTCTAGACATAATATAAAAGAAAATACCCTTCTCAAAATTATATTTAATTTTAATAACATAAAATGTATACAAACGTGTCAGTACTTTCATTGACCCACAGTATATTTTGAGGAAGGTAAATAGAAATTTTTTGATAAAATAACATAAACATAACAATATTGTTGCATAAAAAATGTTTAAGAATGCTTAATTTCGAACGATTTGTAAAGGATTTTTTTATAAATTAGTTGCATTATCAATTGGATTTATTAATAAAATTACATAATTCAGCAATTTTATTAATAACACAGAACTTTTATGAAATAAACTACGTCAATATATGGTTGCGCCTAAACGTCTCTGCGCCCAACCGTCGCCCCGCCCAAGCCTCCCTTCACCAAACCGCCCCTGCGCCCAAACGGTTCTATATCCAATCGTTCCTACGCCCAAATGGATCTGTGCGAAACCGGCCGCGCCAATCGGACTGGCCAAAACATCCTAGCCCTTGTGCTGCAACCCACCTCACACCATTTCCCAATCCAGTTTGCAACTGTAGGATTTTAATGCTAAAAACCTCTGGAATTTCTGTCGCTCGGATTAGGTGTTAAACTGTAGGTCCACCGTGCTTTTACCTTAGCGCTGAGGAGAATCAGGTGGAAAAGAAGAGGCCGATGCTCAGCAGTGGAACGCAGAAGGCTGTTGATTTGACTGTATCTTGCATTAAGTTGTGCATAACAAGAATTCCACGCACAGTTTTCGAGGCGAAACATGAGGTCGCTTAAACAAACACATCTTAATTAATAATAATTTTAAATGTAAATAAAGTTTAACGGTGGAAAAAGCACACAACTTATCAATACTATAAAGATGCTATTAATTCACTTATTGATACCTCCGGAAACACCTTGCTCTTTCTACTTGAAGTGGTAAACTTGCAAATGATTTCAAGCTTATAATTGAGTTTTGCTCCAGAATAACGAAAATACCTCACTCAGTAATACAATATTACTAAGTAATAATTTGGGGGAGTATTAAAGAAATTCAGACACAGTCTTATAGGAAATAAATTTCTACGGAAAAATTGTCCGTAGAATAAAAGCAAGTATAGTTATAGTTTCTACCAATTATCAAAGATATATGAAGAACATCGAAGATGACGGATTTTTTTTTAGGATTTATACGAGAAAAACCAAACCATAACAAGAATTATATCAGAACAATTTTTGCCGATGTGTTGGCGCTCTAATTACACGGTCAATGTAAATCTACGAAGCAGAAATTAGGGGCCGATTGGCCGTATTATGTTTAAATCTTAGATACACTCCTAAACTATTTCTCGTCACAGTCACCATTTGAATTTAAACGCTTATCATATCGTGGTACAAGTCTATGTGTACCTTCGTCATAGAAGGTTGCCGTTTATGACGAAAACCAATTTTGTACCATCGTTTTGATATCGAAGAAGAGGTGATAGTCATTCAGCCTTAATTCGGAAGTATATTGGGGATGGTTAAAAATTTCATATTCAATTGCTCAATGCGTTGCACAGTGCGAGCAGCCGCGACCTGTCTGGCGTTATTGTGAAAAACATGACTCCAGAGGTCAGCAATCTTTGCCTTTTGCTCGAAATCGCTTTCCTCAATTTTCTTAAAGACTACATTAATTGTCGAATCGCGTTGCATGAAAGCAACCAACAATACCTTTTCTCTGTCCCAAAAAAACAGTAGCCATAAGCTTTTTCAAGAATTAATTAGTCTTCAAGAATGGCGAAAATAATCTTTTGTTACTTATTATTGTTGATAGCGCAATTAACGATTAAAGCGGCAAACGCTTGTCTGAGCTTCCATTAACTTATTGAAATAAAGTAGAAAAATAGCCTCGTCGCATAATGTGTTGCAGCATTGCTTCTCCTAACTAAACTCAAAACTAGATCTACCTAGAATCATCGTTTTGTATTTTCTTACCGTTTCGAAAAACACATCTAAAATTTTTAGGTCTGGCGAGCTACATAATATCGTTTTGGGCTTACAGTTTCAATTTCTTATAAACATTTTATATAATATACAATACTGAACTGTAAATGTGTTGGTAAAATATGGCGAGTTGCAAGCTTGGAAGAAATTGCTGAAAATTTGGAAACAAAAATAAAACCTTTTCCGTGCGATAAATCTGTCGCGGTTCCATTTATTTAGCTTATTTTTATATAATATTTTTAAGGCTAAAAAAATATGCGAGCCCGGTGGAGGCGATGTTGTGGAAAACGACGATAACGATTTCTATTAAATGAGTTAACACGGCGAGAACGAGTCACAGGCGTGATGCAAAAGGAAACCGTATTTTCTGACAATATTGTAGCCTGCTACGAATATAATAATTTGAGCTTTTGGTGGAAGTTTCATGTTTACTTCGAACGAGCAAACAGCCGCCTTGAGCAATAAACGGAGCGTAAAGGAGGCATAAAACAGTTTATTACGCCTCGAATTATTCAAAGCAAATTTAAATTTCTGCAATGTTTATAACATGTGCTTACCTAATATTTTATTGGTATCAAGGTAAATAGTCATTAGGTTTTAATTGCTCGCGGCGGCGGTTTAGAGTTGTATTAATTTGTACAGTAGGTAGTACCTCATAATATCTGCGTTATAAAGTTAATAATCTACTGAGTACCTCCACATTTTCATAATTTCTTTGTTCTGAAGAGCATTTTCGGAAATTTCAGTTTCCTTTTACTTCTATTCCTGTCTACCTGGTGGATCTCATATAGTTGCATATATTTTAGCTATTTTAAGTTGCAACACAACTCAAGGTGGCGAGTAACTAAAGCGAGGCAACTAAGTTAAATTCACAGTATTTGAGGATACAAAAATAGGAAATACACTAACGTTTATGCTACCAAAATAATGTTTGGGAGGATAGTCGATAGCCTGAAATGCAGCAGGAATAAATAAAGAAAGAACTATAATTTTATGAAGACAACAAAACCAATTATATAAAATGCTTATCTAAAAAATGTTTAGGACTCGTATTATAGTCCAAAACGGTTATAGCAAGACTTTCAGAACTGTAAATATGTATTCGTTATATACGTTAAATTTATTATCCGGGAAACTTAACAAATTAAAGTGGTTGTACGAACAACTCCAGAAGACTCTTACAAATTCAGGGAGGATCTAAAGTGCACCTAATATTTTTATTTTAAACATATATACCTACACAAAGTCAATGATAAAAAATTCTTAAAATATCCTATATCTACTTAAAAAAGGCAAATACATGCGCAGAGCAATTTAAATCTATTCATTATTGTATTTTAGCTACATTTTTATATATATATATATATATATTGAGATGAATGATAGTGACTGATTATTGATAAATAAATGAAATTATAAATTAATTTTGTTTAAACAATTTTCTTTTGATAACATGACACTTAATATGTAACTTTAGATGTTGTGAAATACAATTTCTTTAACGTTGAGCGCCAGGCTAAATATGAAATAGCCGATATAAGTTTATTCAAAATATACCAATTTTATACCACGGTCGTTAGCTCGGTACAGCATAAAAATCACCTCAGATAGTCGGTTCTGAATGTGCTAAACTTACTTACTGCGCATGACATACATTGGTTAAAATGAATTTCTTTATCTGTCTTGCTATCATGAAACCACAATCGGCTTGTGCTAAATGAATAATTTTCTAAGCATACCAAAACACTTTTAAATCGTTCACAAAAGGTAAGAATTGACGTTCACAGGTACGTTGTCATATATTCTTCTTACTGTAGTTATCGTAAATCGTACCTTATAGGTTATTGTTTGACTTACTTTGGAAATACCAGGAGTAACAGCAATCTAGGCTCTCCAAAATGCACCACAGGAAGCAGTTCCCGACGTTACGTGGATATTCTTCTATTGGATACTTATAATTGCAGCTGGGAGTTCACAGGTACGTTGTTCATTTAGGTAGATATTCAAACACTTTGTTATACGACATTAAAAACTTTTATTATATAGAAGCAATAGCGTTTAATATAGTTTTACGATTTATTTTACAAAAGACCAAAAATGTTTTATCTTCATTCTATTCTTTTTTTTTGTAAACATTAATAATAAATAAATCTCTATAGATACAATACATATATACCAGAATTTTGCAAGCAAGTAACTTTGATTTTAAGATTAATTTTAAAAATCAAATTTAAACATATAAATTAATTATAAAGTTGTTAATATATTTCTGACGCCACTTATAACACATAATTTGATTTCAGAAACACAATCTGCACTTCTCAAGGTTTTAATTTTCATCCGTTTCAGATCTCCAAACTGCTACAAATAAAATACTTCCGGACAGCTTCAATTAATTTCATTTATGGTCACTAGTGAATTAAAATCCTAGTGCTGGACCTGAATTCCATTTATAGGCAAGTCATGTCACCTTTAATAATATCTTGTTGTGTTGGTTACTTTTTAAATAAAGAAGATTTTAAATATAATTCATTCTTTGTGTACAGGACTCCATAGCATATGCCTCAACTGTAATTTCAATCGAACAAGAAACAACTCTGCTTTTATGTGAATCTAAAGAAAACTTCCACAAAAGAAACAACCCTTAAGATGTGATTTAATATGCATGTATCCTTTATTTATATAAAAATAGTTAATTACGCTACGCAAAAACCATCTCACTATATATATATATATATATATATGAGTAATCATTAGTTGTTTTTACATTTTACATATTAAATTCTACAGAATTAAATATTCTGTCGCTCCTAGAACTTGTTCAAAACACGATGTAAATTTAAGAAAATGTACCGGTATTGGTGTGTTCGTCATCATTTGCTCGCCGCCATTTGCTCGCCGCCAATTACTCGATTGCTCGGTAGGAGGAATTCGCGCCAAGGCAGGATGTCCGCGCACTTGCTCACCACTACTTGCTCACCACTACTTGCTCGCCACCGTTTGCTCGCTACCGCTTGTTCGCTACCGTTTAATCGTGAATTACTCGCTGATCTCTACGGTCGATAACTATTTGCACGCCAAGCAGATGCTCGATAAACAATTTATTCTTAAAATAAAATATTTTCTGTGGGCATTTGGTATATCCTGTTGGCAATTCTCAAAATCTTACATTCCTTTAAGGAATGTTGACAGTCAAAGCAGGGTTGCCTGATCTTGTATTTGAATGCGGATAGGATGATATTTATTTACTTTTTGTTCCTTCTAAAATTAAATAGAAGTGTATCTGATTTTTATGTTGCAAATTTTTTTAATTGTTTTTAATATAATACAACTTCTCAAAACAACGTTAAAATTGTTTTATTGATATAGAAGTAGCATTATAAGTTTTCAAAATTTCTAATAAACAGTTATTCTCACCAACCACTTTTATTAACGATTTTTTTTTAATATTATCTTCTCTGTACCTATCATACCTGGAAGTAAAAATAAAAGTTTTAATAACGAAGGAAAATACGTGTTACATTATTTTACAAAAGAATTGGCCTAACAAAATATAAACTTGTTGTTACGTGAGCAAATTGACTGTCGAGCAAATGGATGGCGAGTAAATGTCCTAGAGAGCATCTTTCTCAGCGAGCAATCGGCAATCGAGCAACTGGTGGCGAGGAAACGGCGGCGAGCAAGTAGTGGCGAGCAAATGACCTAGAATTCCATCATAATCGCATCCATTTTTGACAGATAACTTACTCGCTGTGCTGAACTGTAACTGCCTCAATGCAGGAGAACTAGTTTTATTTTTTGGTATGTGTAAAATAATTTAGCACATATTTTCTTATTAATTAAAAACCTTTACCTTTATTTTTAGATACTGTAGATACAAGGAGAGTAGCAATAAATTATTTAAAAAACAATTAGGGAAATTTTTAGGAAATATTTCTTTAAGCACCAAAAATTCAAGAAAGTTGTTTTTCCAAAATCTTCAACTGTGCATATGTGATTGTGTAGTCGTGGATATCGTGGAAACGACTGGTATAATTTTAAAATTAGATGTTTTTTAAAACTATATCAAGGTCAATAAGCTATTGGAAAAGTTTGGAATTGGTAGCAATTTCTTTAAAAAGCTAATTCGCATTCTGCAACTGTAATGCTCAGACAAGTCGCAACTTAAAAATGTAAACCAATACCGTAAATATTAAACTATATTCAAGCTCAAGTACTGTAACAAACAACCCTTTTTGAATATCAATATTCCTTAAAGTGATTGAAAGATTTGAGAATTACCAACTGCATATACTACTGCATTACTGTATTGGTAATACGATATACAGCATGGTTAACGTATTTAAGGAAGCGTTGATGGATAGCGCATACAATCCGAACAAACAATTTTAAGCTTAAACTGAAAGCATTTTAAGTTGAATCACAATATAAGTAAGGTAATATTTATTTCTTCAAGAAAAGACCTAACCGAAGTTTAACTTGGATATCTTCATCAGGAGATCTAAAACAAGAAAAATACTACAATTTATAAACAAAAAACAGACAATTAAGGACGTTACTGTCTTAAACCAATTTAATACCGGCAGTGATCATAGACTCGTACGGGCTGTTTTTGCCATTGACAAGAAATTAAAACGTAGGCGATTATTAAAGAAAACCGCAAGTAATGTGACTGCGGCTGAAATAAGGGAACACAGTGAAATGTATAAAGCAATAGTTAGTAGGACATTAATTAACCCTGATGTAGAGGATAGGGATTAAACAGTAAACGAGGCATATGAAGAGTTAACAACAGCAATATCTACATCAGTAAAGGAACTTCAAAAGGCAATACCACGAAGAAGCCATAAAGCTGATATCAGCGATAGAACTAGGACAATGATAAAAAAGAGAAGACAGCTAGCGGACGAAAACAAAAGCACAACTGAAGAGTTCAAGAAATTAAACAAGAAAATCAGGAAACCTACAAGGCAACATTAACACAAGTTCAAGAAAAACAAATTATTGGGGTCATCAAAAAACATAAAGAGATGAAATGTCTCAAACAAAAGGTAGGAAAAAAGAAACATATACACTATGCAATAAAGATGGGGTTATTACCCATGACAGAGACGAGATTCTAAAGATTGTGGAAGATTTTTACACAAAACTATATGAATCAAAAATACTAGAGGAAAGCGAAAACGAAACTAAACGCAAGAGGATAATACAAAATGTGGGGTCAGAGGAACAACCTGTGGAAGATGTAATGGAGACTTTAAAAGACATGAGATCCAATAAATCTACGGGGGAAGACAATATAGAAATAGATATGATTAAAGAAGGTGGTGATATTGTAATATCAAAGATCACAAATCTGCTCAACATATGCATGAAATCAACAGAAATGCCTAAATCCTAGAAAAATGCCAAGGTTGTCCTACCATACAAAAAAAGGCGAAAATACAAATCTTGGAAACTATAGACCTATCAGTCTGTTATCGCATACATATAAACTGTTAACAAGGATAATCACTAACAGACTGACACGGAAATTCCACGAATACCAACCCCAAGAGCAAGCGGGCTTCAGGAAAAAATTACAACACCAGAGACCACCTGTTAACCATGAAAATAATTATTGAAAGATCAAATGAATATGGGTTCCCTTTACATCTTGTCTTCATAGATTACCAAAAGGCTTTCGATAGTGTAGAACATTGGGCCGTATACAAAGCGCTGGCAAATTGCAGAATTGATCAGAGGTATATAGAACTCAGAAAACAGTTGTATAACGAAGCTACAGCAACCTATGTCGTACATTACAAAGAGGAGTAACACAAGGATACACGCTCTCTCCCAAACACTTTTTTCTATTACTTGAAGATATGTTTAGAAAAATAGACTGGATAAAAGAATATATAAATGGTGAAGAACTAACCAATATACGCCGCACTTACGATATGGTTCTCCTTGCACAAAATAGCGAAGTTTTACTAGAAATGATTACTGACCTTAATAGCGAATCTCATAAAATAGGATTAAAAATGAACCTAAACAAAAACAAAATAATGTATCCCGGGCCAGAAATAGCTCTTAGGATAGACGGAAAACAAATTGCAATGACAGCAGAGATTGGAGCTAGGAAGAAATAACGAAATGTAGGAAATAAAAAGAAAAATAAGAACTGGATGGGCAGCCTTTGGCAAGTTATCCTTCATCCTTAGAAATAACAAAATATTCAACATCTAAAAACGAGGGTGTTTGACTAGTGTGTCCCGCCAGCACTGACTTATGGGGTAGAGAGGGGGGCAACAACAAAAAAGAACATCGAAACAATTAAAATAGCTCAAAGAGGGATGGAAAGAGCTATGTTAAGGATCACCAGAAAGGACAGAGTCCGAAATGACAGAATTAGAGAAATCACCAAAGTGACTGATGTTGATGTAAAAATGGAGTTATGGGGGACATGTAGCTAGAAGTACTACAGATAGACGGAACCACAAAATAATAGAATGGAGACCGTACAAGCATAAGACAGGCAGAGGACGACCACCTATGCGCTGGTACGATGATTTTAAAATAACACCTAGATTTACTTGGATCAGAATAGCACAAGACCGTGATCGTTGGAAAGAATTAGGGAAGGCCTATATCCAAAAACGGATTTGAAGAAGGGATACAGAAGAAGAAGAGTAGAATATTTATTTTATTTCATCTTGGTAGTATAACTTTGCTAGTTAAAGATATATTTGATAATATAGATGATTGTGGAATTAATTCTATAATAAATTGCATAAAAGATTAAAATAAAAAAAATAACTACGGCACTGGGCAGCATGTATTTTAAGGAAAATTTATCAGCGAACGGGTCGGTCAATGTTTCAGTTCGTAGTTTTGCGTTAATCCGGTAGGCAGATAAACCTGTTAGGCGGACTATATTTTCATCGGGAATATAAAAGCCGTTTTCTAATTTTCAAAGCTATAATATCATAGGAAGTCTTAATTCACAGAAACACCGTGCATTGCGGAATTATCTATTTTCAAGTTTTTGAAAATTTAGTATTCAACATGCGTTTATTCAGAAACCAGGAGATTGATTGCTATAGACATTTGCTTATCTGGTGGTCCTAAAGTTACGCCTTTTAGAATATATATTTTTTTAAAGAAGAGGATAACTAAAAATCGTGTGCTTCCAAAACAAATTAAAAATTATTTATTGCTCATAAACGGTTATCGGACCTAAGGACTCACATTTTTGGACTTACAAACGCCAGAAATGCTGACAACGTTGTTTCTTCATTTATTACTACAACTCTTCGCTGAAGCCGTCTTGGAGTTTTTACTAATTTCAAGTTGTTAGATTTTAATTAAAGTATAGACGCCTTATTAAAGATAAGGAAAGAAATTTGGAAACTAAAACGGAAAGTTAGACATGTTGAAAGGCTAACTGCTAATTTCTAAACAGTATTGTTATAGAAAATCTTAATTTAAATAGAATAACTTTAGTCAGGACTTTCTAGCTTGAGAAGTTACTGGTATCAGCACAGTATTTAGAACTCTTAAATTGGTATTTCGGCAAACAGGTTGTCATCTTTGGTAGAAATTGATGAACTTGAACTTCCCAAAGTAACTTGGTTGGGGAAATGAATTCTTCGCCCAGTCAACAATCGTAATCCAACGATTTAATGTTTTCAATTGAAGCCACTTAGTTTATTCCTATCTTTTCATATAACTCGTACTTGCTTTCACTTTAACTATATTTATGGTTTCATCCTGCTCTGTGTGTTTGACGAACATTATTAATACTATTTTTTAAACAACCTGGAAAGAAAATTTTCTTTTAAACTTTGAAAACAGAAAAAATAGATTTTTAATGTTTATATTAAAATAAAATAATTTCACGATACAAGTGCAAATTATGCGTTGGTGTTCAGTGTTGAGATCTGATAGAATCTGAATGTGAATGTGTTAATACGCATAGATTAATATTCAGTACAAATCAAAAACCTTTTGGTACAATCCAAAACGAATATTTTCATTAAATAATCAAATTTAAATATTCTCAAAATCCAATACTTAGTAGCAAAAAATTACTTAAAAACTAAACCAAAAGAAAAACACTTTTAAATCTTTAAAAATCCGATGTTCACTATATTCCAGTAACACAAAATTGTGAAAATAAAGTTCAAATTATAATCATGAAGTCCATATTTCTATTAGCTGTAACTGTTTCTAAATCGATAGCTGGAAATAACTTCAAACTATAAATAACTGTTTTTCAATGTATTTGATTACCCTCGAATTTGATATTACTAACATTTCTGTTTGATGTATTTTTATATGTATGTAAATTACTGTCCTGTTCACCTTCAATTTTTTATCGTTCAAGTGAGTTGGGCAATTAGGAATTATTACTACGATACTTACTTGTTCCCGTAAAAATGTGTACTTATGGAAAATTTTTAGAATGAACGTGATTATACATTTAGTCTCTACATACAGGGTGGCCTACCGAAAACAAAGGCGTATTTTGTGACGCGAAACCTCAATCCTTCGATAAACGCCCGAACATGTCAAAAATACTTTGTCAAGGGATACGTGATACGGCTATTTCCGTTCATTTATCTTCAACCTCAAAATTGGGGCGACATTCACCCTAAAAATTTTAAATAGCAAGCTGTACCAAAAGGCATATTATTTCAAGAACTACATGAATTTGCTTTACAGTAGTCTTTTCATGGATTCCGAACGTTACTTCCTGCGGAAATGCATTCGAATGTTTCAAGGTAGTAAATATTTGAAAAGAGCACCACCATCGTCCATACATTAATAATGGTTCTGTTCAAAATGTCGCCGTATTAGTGGAGTGATTAGACGGCATTCGTTGATTATACTTTAACGTAAATGCTATAAAGAATCGGACTGGGTTGCGTAAATGTTACCCTTTAAATGACCCCACAAATAGAAATCTAGCGGTGATAAATCTGGCGACCTTACGGGTCTTTCAATGGTGGTTCCTCCTGTAACCCACTGGCCCGGAAAGCTTCGATCCAAATACTGTCGAACAATTAAAAGCATACTGCGGAGGAGCTTTGTCCTGTTGAAGTATCAAATGATTTTCGAGGTAATGATCAACATTCTCTATAATATCAGTTAACATTGGATCATCATCATCAGCATCATCATCATCTGACATGGAGCTGACTCGACGGTCGATCCTGGATACGCCAGGCCCACCCGATGCCAGTAGGTGGGTAGGAATTTACGGGATTGGGTGGGATCGGGTGGGACATTGCACAACGTTAGCATGCCTGCAATGCATACCGCAAGACACCGCTGCTGCAACACCAGGTAGTTAGTAAGCTACGCATCAATGGGGTTTTTGAGTACGTAGCCGAGACCGTTATGCAATTATGCATTTGAGCCTAATAACTTTGGTATCAAAGTTTCACATTGTTCTTATTTCCCATCTATCTATTGTTCTAAGGGTACTGATTGCACAGCTCTTAATTTTTGAATAACTAATAACACACTGAATATTTACTCCCAAACTTATTTAAACTGTCCGTTAGGCGATTATGCATTTTACCCTAATAAACTTTGGTATCAAAGTTTCACATTGTTCGTATCTCTTATATATCTATTGTTTTAAGGTAACAGATTGTTCCTATCTTAGTTTCCTAATAACTAATTAATTACTTAATATTTACCGCACTAATTATCACTGTTTTGACACTTAGTTGGAAGTTCGATTCTGGATTGTACTTTCTCCGTATTCCTAACCTTTCCCTCTGCAGTTTACCGCTAGATATCCATCGTTCTCTTTCCCACTGGTACTTGTTTCTGTCCTTCTCCTTTGTTGTCCCTTTCCTCGCCCTCTTACTGCTTCTTCTTCTTCGGTATCCTGTTCTTCTTCCGTCGATTTTTTATCGGATTCATCAATCAGGGCGTGTACTCTTCTTACCTCTCTTCCGATATCCTCGTTTCTTCGTGGCAAGTCCTCCCATGTCTCTTTAGGTATGCCGGTGTTTTGTATGTCCCTCTCCAATGAGGTATTCCACGTATAGCATGGTCTTCCGATCTTCTTTTCTTCTGTTTGCATGACATAAGCTTGCTGTAGAGGATGGTTGGCCGGTCTTCTTAGAATATGTGCCCCGTATTTACTTCTTGATGTAGTGAGCCGTCTAATACATTAAATACATATCCGACTCCCATCACATAAACAATTTAGTACAAATCCTAGCAACCTTGCTACCTGCAAAATGTTTATACCTAAAAATTTTGTACTAATATTTTTTATTTCTTAAATGAAAGTTTTGTGGGCCTTTTACTATCGCTCCAAAGGAATATTTACGTTTGTTAAATATATATCCGATGCCCAGCACATCCAAAACTTAATACAATTCCTAGTAGCATTTTTACATGTAAAATGTTTTTGTAGGCTTTTCACACATCAAAATTAAATACAAATCTTAGGAACATTTGTTACGTGCAAGATGTTTATTCCTAAAATGTTTCGTACGCAATATAATTTAAATTTTTTAATTTTTTAAGACCCGAAGTAGAAGTTCTGGCCTTTCGCTATAGTGCCAAAAATTATTTACGTTTATTACATATATATCCGGCTCCCAGTGCCTCAAAACTTAATACAGATCCTAGTAATATCTTTACTTGCGAAATGTTTATACCTAAAAATGTTTTGTAACATTAAAATTTGTATTTCAAATTAAGATGGAAGTTTTTGTAAGCCTTTTACTATCACTTCAAAGCAGTATTTAAGTTTATTAAATACATATCCGACGCCCATGTAAGTAAGTAAGTAAGTAAGTAAGTAAGTAATTCGGTTTATTCATCAAAAGATGTTTACATTTACACATTGCATTTCAACATACAGATTTAACATAGGTAGAACATAATTTTCTAAACTGAGACAGATTGGTTGCCTGTTTGGCTTCGTCAGGCATTTCGTTATACAGTTTTAATCCTTTATAATATAATTTTTTCTGAGAGCAGGCTTTTGTTGCTGCAGGTAACCTGAAATGGTTTACATATCTTGTCTCGTAATTATGTGCATCCCTATTATATACAATAAACTTATTCAAATAACTAGGTAATTTATTATTAATGAGTTTAAAAATCAAAATTAATGTATTAAAATATATCCGTTGCTTTATGCTAAGCCATTGCAAGGTTTCTAACATTAAGGCAATGTGGGTACGTTTGTTACAAGATAAAATAATTCGCATTGCTCTATTTTGCAATTTTTGCAGTCTCTGCAGGTCTTCATTAGCCAGAAATAATACGCTATCACAATAATCAAAATGTGGCGCAATAATCGTTTTGTACACTAATATTCTCGACCAAATGTTTAATTTAGAACTTATTCGTCCAAAGAAACCTATCTTT
Source organism: Limonius californicus (assembly GCA_014611495.1). NCBI lineage: Eukaryota > Metazoa > Arthropoda > Insecta > Coleoptera > Elateridae > Limonius > Limonius californicus. The sequence goes on from JABXWE010054059.1 coordinate 14,271, forward strand.
TTAGCAGCTTTTCCTACCACATAATTGACATAGTCCTTAAAAGTTAACCTATTATCTATTACAACACCAAGGTATTTAAATTTAGTTACATACTCTATTTCAACATCGTCAACCACAACATTCGTCACCGTATTGTGCAATATCCATCCGCTACTAATTATCATTGCTTTAGTTTTGGATGTGTTTAATTTAAGCTTATTAAGTTTTAACCACTCAAAAATATTTCGAAGGTCACGATTTAATTTAGTTACGGCACTATTCACATCACTATCAGCTGTTGTTATCAGGGTGTCATCGGCAAATAAGTTGATCTGGCTGTTCTTCACGGATAAGTTTATATCATTAATGTACATAATAAACAACAATGGACCCAAAATTGATCCTTGGGGGACCCCTAAACCTACTTCCTTTGCTTGAGAATCTTCTCCTTCATATCTAGTGATTTGCTGTCGTCCACATAAGTAATCTTTAAACCATCGTAATGTCGTTCCCTCAATACCGTATTTTTCCATTTTTGCCAGCAGTAAGTCTCTGTCAATTGTTTCAAAAGCCCTTTTAAAATCAAGAAAAACTGCTACCACTTTCTTCTCATGTTCTATATCCTCCTTCCAATTTGCTAGGATCAAATTTAATGACGTTTCACAGGAGTGATTTTTACGGAAGCCTGATTGTACATCAATTAGTATTTTATTTTCTTCTAAATAGTTTTCAAGTTGTTCCTTGGCTATGTGCTCTATGATTTTTTCAAACGCGGGCAACATATTAATCGGTCTGAATTCTGCAGCTTTCTTTGTTCCCTTTACTTTTGGTATTGGACTTACAGTTGCCGTTTTCCAAATTTTAGGAAAAATTCCAGTTTCAAACGATTCATTTATAATTTGTAGTAGCACTTTTCCAATAACTGGTAATGCATCAGAAATTGGTTTGGAATTAATACCATCCGTGCTCGATTTATTATTCATTTATGCAACAACTTTCTGTAATTTTTCCAAGGTAATTGGTTTGAACGTAAATATGCTGACGTTATTGTTGGTAATACCGTCTATATTTACTCTGGAATTAGCTAATTCAATGCTTTCGTGAATTTCTTTGACGCTGTCAACGAAGTAGTTGTTAAATTTTTCGGCAATTTCTTTACAGTCCGTTAATTTAATGTCTTCGAATTCTATAAATTCCGCTTTGGTTGCAGGTTCATTTTTAATGAGTTGTTTCAGTTTTTTCCACATGTTCTTTGATGAGCCCTTGGCGGAATCAATTTGTTTTTGATAATACTCGTTTTTACCCATTTTTAATGAACGATTATACTGATTTTTAATATTTTTATATAAGTTCCAGTCTTCGGCAGTATTGCTGATTTTAGCTGTTTTATATACATCATCCCGCTGCTGTTGCAACATTTCTAGCGTATGATTAAACCAGGGGTTCTTCCGACCTAGATTAAGCGTTTTCTTGGTAACAAGTTTATTATAACACCCTTGCATAATTTCGATTAAGGTTGCTGACTTTTTATTTATGTGTAATGTTTGGATCGCATTCCATTCGTGTTGACCTAGTTGATTTCTGAAGTTCTCGCCTGAATAAGCAGTTTTATCAATAACAATAATTTCTCATATGGCATGTCCTCACATATTTTCTCATTCCAAAATATCTTCAGACCCTCGTGATCGCTGATTATGCACTCTAGCGTTTCCACTGACACATTTACTGCATTTGTGATGACTAGGTCAATGATAGTACGCGCATTTTGACTTACTCGCGTGTATGTATCAACTAACTGTTTCATTCCATTGTATAAGACCAGATTATTTAATCTTTTACTGTAGGTAGTTTCTTTTGATACGTCGATATTGAAATCGCCTATAATGGTATGTACATCTTGCGCATTAATATATTCTTCACACCAGGATTCGAAGAATTCCAGAAAATCCGAGTTGCTCGCACTAGGGCTATGGTAGATGACCGTGTAGACACCTTTTGGGAAACCTTTGGTAATCCTGACGCTTAAAATCCACGCATTTGTATTTAATACAACGTGCCCGATGCTCAAAAATTTAAGACTATTTTTTATGTATATTATAACCCCACCCGTATGTCTGCTGTGAGAATCACACCTGACAACTGAATACCCAGGCACTGCAATTTCACATTCATTAATTTCTTCTGTGATACACGTTTCACTTAGCATAACCATGGACGGCTCGTAAACCTCAATAAGCGTCTGTATTTGTTCAAAATGGGCCAACAAACTTTGAATATTTAAGTAGAGTAACTCTTTTTGTGTGCAGGATTTGTTTATTCTAAAAAATTCACTTTGCTTCTCTCAATTTCCTGCTTTCGTTTATACACAGGGCATTCTGTATCCCAAGCTTCGTGTTGTATGTTAATCTTCAATTTTAACTTGTTTACCGCTTCCTTACAGTTCACGCATTTGATGTCCTCCTTTTCTGCTTTGCAATCATTTATGCTATGTGAGCCAGCACATTTGGGGCAGGTCAGTTCTTTTCTGCATTCGCTGGCTTTGTGATTAAAGCCGTTGCATTTATAACATCTGGTAACTGTGATAGCATCAAATACCTTACATCTGTCCCATTCGATGTTCACTTTTCCCTCCTGTAGTATTTTGGTGTAACTTTCGGCATCTACTTCGGCGTATGCAAAATAACTGGAAGTTTTGCTATTTTTTAGCCCATCACATAACATTTTTAATACAAATCCTAGCAACGTTTTTACATGCAAAATGTTTATATCTAAATAATTTTTGTAACAATAATTTTTATTTCCAAACTACAATGAAAGTTTTGTAGACCTTTTACTATCGCTCCAAAGAAATATTTACGTTTGTTAAACATCCGACTCCCATCACATCCAAAATGTAAAACAAATCCTAGGAATATTTCAACGTACAATCTGTTTATCCCTAAAAATGTTTTGTGTGCAATATTTTAAATTTTTAAACTGCAGTAGAGGTTCTGCAGGCCTTTTACAATAGCGCAAAAAATTATTTGCGGTTATTAAGTATATATCCGACGCCCAGCACATCAAAACTTTACAAATCCTAGTAACATTTTTAAATGCAAAATGTTTTTACCTAAAATGTTTTGTAACAATAAAAGTGTTATTTTTAAGCTAAATGGAAGTTCTGTCGGCCCTTTCCTGTCACCTCAAATCAGTATTTATGTTGATTTGAATTTTACCAAAAATTTCAATTTTAAGTTGGGACAACTTGTATGACATCCCTGAAAAGGTCTGTACCTGCTTCCCACTTTTGCCCCTCCTCTCCAAAAAGCCCCCGCAGATGTCTACCCGCTTGTGCTACAATCTACTTTCCCTTGTTACAATATTCCCCCGTTTTAATTTCTATTTTAATTGTATTTCATTTTTGTAATTCTATTAGGCTACAATACTACAAAAGACTACAAAAGGCCATTCAACCGCCAACTTATCTTGTACTGTTTTTCTCCGCCCCGTTGTTCCCTGTCGATCGAAATATATCACCTTTGATTGAACCTCAGTTAACATTGGATCAATGTTTTGTAAAAATTCAAAGTACGTCTATTCAGTTAAATTACCAAGTAAGGAAAAAGGACCAGCGAAACAATCACCAAAGGGCCAGCGTGTTTCGTGAAACATTCTGGGATTAAAATCTGACCAAAAGCGACAATTGTGGCGACTGACTGTATCATTTACGATAGAAGACGTTAAAAAGAAAATTTGAATTATTTATCGCCCCTTTACTTATAGTCTCACAAAATTGCAAACAGCAGTCAAAGTGGTCTTCATCGAGTTCCTGTAGCAAGTGAATCTGGTAGCTATAAAACTTGTAGTGTTTCAAAATTCAGTAGACCCAGTCTTCCGAAATATTATCACTAACTCCAAAACATGCTTATCTGCACGTTGCTGTTCGGCATTCATTCATTCATTGTTACCGAAGATAAAAGCAATTATTTCAACTCTTTCTGAAATCAAATAAACCATTTTAAATGTTCAAAGAAATCAATGACAACTACGATGTATGGCATAGCGCTGGCGTAAAAAACCATTTAAATGTTTACGCAAACGAAGGCCGTCTAACAACATAAGTTTTATCCCTAAAAATTGATAATTTTACTGGATAAATGTATTTAGAATTGGTGCAAGGCCGTTTCGTTTTCGGTGGGCCACCTTATGTATGCTAGTCAGCTAGTTGGTTCTATATGTGTTGAATTTTAATTTATTTCCTTTCTTTTAATGTATGAGGCAAAACGATCATAACACTCTTCTTGTACATTTCATTTTTGAACTTGCTTGTAATTAAATATATTGTAACTATGCAAAAGTCTTTTTCCGCGGCACATTACCTAAACAATATTTACTCTGTTCTTCTTCTCCTTTTTTTGCGGCGCTACAGTCCCATCTGGATTTGGGCCTCCCTTATTTTTTGCCTCCATTTTTCTCTCCTCTGTGCATAGATCTTCCAGTTTTGGATCTGTTGTGTATTCTCTTCTATGTTATGGTTCCGTCGTTGTCTTGGGCTACCTCTTGTTCTTCTGTCTTCGATTTGTCCTTAGTATTTTTCTGTTAGATATACGCAAAATACTTATTTTCTAGAGAATAACATATGTGGCTTACCCAAATCCTTGTTGTTTAAATAAAGCAACCTTTGACTGTAAAATATAATGCATCTTGGATTACACGTCTTCTTACTGTTTTGAATAAATAGATAGAAGTCCGTTATTTATTAACAGAAATTTGGAGCAATAAAACAATTTATAATGAATAAGGTCATCTCTTCGGTCTTAGACCGGGTTGTCATGGAATTGATTGTTGCTGACGTATTGCCAACCGTTTCAGGTAGCGTTATGAAAGCTTAATTAGTGCTGGATCGTCGGATCCGGTATTTATAGGGTTCTTCTTGATTGACTAGCGGAGGAGTCTCGGTTGGTGTACTGGGATTTCCAAGGGTTACTTATTATTACACGGCCCTCTTCTCGGTTTCATTTCTCTTGATGTTGTTTTATTTCTATTACTTCTCTTACGAGGCGTTGGCCCCAGTGTTGTACCCGTGCGATTACCCGTACTTCTTAGAAGATTATCTTGTGTTCTGTGGTTGCAACGTGTTCGGTCAAAGCTAATTGTGTAGTTCGACAATGTCTGCAGTCGATAATATCATCTTGTCTTCGAAGTTCTACTGTGCGGCCGGTTTATCCAGTGTAGCATTTTCCACACGAGCAGGGATTGTATACTACTTGGCGCTGCAGCCGAGATGTTGGATCTTTAGGGGATCTATACTGTTGGCGTAAAATGGAATGCGGTTTGAACATTATGTTCACTTTATTCCTTTGTAATAAGCTTGCTATCTTGTCTTCAGTTCATTAAACGTAGAGAACTTTCTTCTCCTTGGTACCCCATGGTTCTTCTGCCTTGCTGATCGGTGTTTGAATTTCTTTGGATTTGAAACACTTTCTTGAGAGAGAGGACATCAGGTAGCGTTCGTCTGTCGATAGACTCTCAGTATCGAATATGCGGACAGCACGCTAGACCAGGGTATTTAAAACTGCTGCCTTTTGTAGAGGGTGATGATGTCATCTGGCGTTAAGGTAAAGATCCCATGATCGATCATGTAATCGGGTTTCCGCTTTACTGAGGAAAGGAAAGGTACTGTTTTCTTCAACTTCCATGGCAAACTAAATGTTGGAAGTGATTTAGATGGCCTAGCTAGTTGTCCGGAGATGGGCGTCCATGAGACCATATAACAAAAGTTTCATGCACATACAGAAGCCACAAACTAGGTTTCAGAATCGCTCTGTCAGAGCTTGTTTTTCAAAGTTTTGCTTGTACATGTTGGCAATAATAGAGGAAAGGGGCGATCTCACTACTCTTCCTAGGGTTTCTTCATATATCTTCCCTTGCCAACTGAAAATGGTGGATTGTAGACATAGTTGAACGAGCTCCGTAAATTCCTCTGGGAGGACCTTATTTACTACTCACTAGGTTGGGTTACTGAGCAAGGTGGCTCAGCGGTAGAGCATTTGCTTTTCATTCGGGAGGTCTACGGTTCGAACCCCCGGGCCGTCTGTCCTGACTCAGGTTTTTCGTGATTTTCTTGACTCATTTAGGTAAATGCTGGGACAGTATCATCCACGAATATCCATTATCCATATTACATGGTCTTTCCCATCCTTACATTTCTGTTACTAGCTGAAAAGTGGCTGAGGGTTCCGATGCGGAATCCGACTGACCCCTATAGCGGCCCGCAACCTTGTGGGGAATGAACCTACGTTGCCTTTCCTTTTTCCATCTTTACTAATTCTATTGCTTCATCGGTGGGTCGTTTTATATGAGTTTGATGCACTTTATCCATCATTAAACACAAACCCCGGAAGCCTGAAACTTCACATTTGTAATTAATGGCATTTCATTAAAACAGATATAAAAGCTTTACGAGCTAATACCATATCAAAAATATTTAATATTCTATTTCAAAGTAAACGCTACATACTAAAGTTTAATTGAATTGATTAATGACTCAAATGACTCAAATTATGCTTGTCAAAAACATAATTTGTAAGCTACAAATAATAACAAGCTTTTCTTTTGATAGATATGTTAACATACAGATAGAAACTCTTTATTTTTTATAAATTAGAAAAGAGTAGTTTTGATAAGAAAATATTTAGATGCATCTGCACCTTAAATAGTTAAAAGACACTTTAGGTCTGGTAATTTTTCAAAAATATTTGTTGATTCGTGTATGAATTGCATAAGTGGAAGAATCTAACTTCAACTATTAAACCATATTTAACGGTTCAGAAATATAATGGGAAAATTCAGTTTGCTCTGGTCCTTCTTAACCTAAAAATATTTTACATGTCAAGGACATTTTAATTTTACCCTTGAAGGGAGTAAGGGGAAACCCTCCCGTTTTCATTTCATTTCTTAGCAAGAGTTTGCGTAAACTGAAAACTCAATTTCCATCGATGTAATTTCAGAACCGACTACTCAAATACGGCTTGGGGTCTTAAAGCAACATTTTAATTTGATAAAGTAACCTCTTGCGTCAATTTCTGTCACAGCTGCTTCCTCGGCTTCGGCTGAAAATCCGGCGTTTCGTGACAACGGGTTTACATTTAGAAAACAGAAAAAATTAATTTAAAAGATGAGCTGCTCGTGATATGATGTTTGAAATAAGGGCATCTAATTTTCGTGCTCCTTTCAGTGCATGTCTTAAATACTCAGTCCTGGGCTAATTTTGTAAATGATAAAAAAGTGATTAATTAGCAAGACGGATAATCGAAGCAAAAAATGTAATTCAATAGAATGTGCGTCAGTTTTATAATGGTAAGGGTATTCGTTAAAAACGAGAATGACAATAAATAAAAGGAGTTACAGCGAATTTATGCGATTCTCTTGAAATTGGCTCGAGGCTCCGTCTGTTTGCGAAGCAATTATAAGTTGTAATATAATAGTGCAGTATTTCAATGCAGTCTTCTGCAAACACAATTTACAACATGCTACGTTTGGAATAACATAAAGTAGAATTTACTTTTGGGCTTTAGCACATTTTCACGTTAATTACAAGCACAGAAGATTTTATCGAAACATAGGGAATTGGAATTGTTTATTTATGGCAAGACAAGTTGTTTTTCCACAAAAAGTGAATTACCTCGAACGTCGTCGGATTAAGCTGTCCTAGGCGATTTTCCTTACGTGTATTTTTATATGGTGATACTAGCGATGTTTGGATTAAAGAGTATTTTCACCAACGCAACTGCCATTGCTATATAAATTATCCCTAATTGGATTATAAAGACACAAAAAAGTAAAATAAACATTCTACATTGTAACCGCCGCAAACAAAATTTCTTATTAGTATTTAAGTTCAGAATTTTGTCTAAGATTCACATAAAAGTTTCTCTGTATATATCTTTATTTAAAAACCACATCAAAAAAAATATTAAACTACAGGGGAAGTCATAATAAAGTACCCAATTTGAAGTGGCAATCATATAAAATATACAAAAACAACAAAAAAATTTTGTTTGAAAATTATTTAAATCTTACAATTTATGTCAACTATCAATAAAAGATTATCTCGGTCAAATGGCCGCTTCTAACTTCAATGCAAGATTTGAATGTTTTTAAGACATTTTCTATAACTGGAGTCAAAACATCTGCGTCGGTATGTCTTCTATTTGTCGACGGATGTTGTCTTTCAGTTACTGCAGGGTTTGAGGATACAGGCGTTGACCCTTTTGTTTGATGTAACCTCATAAAAAATCAATACCTGTCAGATCCGGTAGTGTGGCAGACCATGCTAAATCACTAAATCGCGAAATTACGCACGCAGGGAACTTAGTCCTCAAAATGACCTTTGTCTGTCCGCAAGAGTGCGTCATCACACCGTCCTGTTGAAACCAGATGTCTTCCAGCCCAAGTCCCGAGCATCGCTCTATAGGGCTCGGCGATGACTGTAACTGCAATGTCTTCCTTATCATCAAAAAAGTACGAATTAATTTCACCTTTCCCAAAAACTTCAGTTGGAGTCAGGCGACGTGGAGGATTTCGGCGAAACTTTCGCTGCGTCGAAATATCCTACACATTGTTTTGATTAACATATTTAAAACTGAAACGCGGGGATACATTTAAGTAGATAATTATCTCGACTAGTTACCCCTAATTTTTTATTAAAGCGTACTAGGTACTATCTAAAAAAGGATGTAAGGACATAATAATTGTTAAATTAAATATAGAACGTGTTACGGGCCAATCGAGCTAACCGGATAGGTCGAAAGAGGCCTACAGCTTAGCTCAGAGGAGTAGGGGGAGTTCGTGAAAATCGCTTACGGGAGGAAATCTTCCAAGTTGTGTACAGGGTAGGTGTGGGCGCCACCTTCCAAATCCAGCTGATTGTAGGTCCTCGTGGAAGGCCGAGAGGCCAACAGCTTACGGGAACGGAACTCACCTTTATTGTGCCTCCTCTTATACATATATGAAGCTTGCAAAATTCATGCACATACAAATACAGAGTACACAATAATAAAAGAGGCAGTAAATTTTAAAACACATATAATGAAATTATTGAAATGGCGATACAAAAAAAAGACAGTCAATGGCATTTTTATGGTTTTACAAATGATAATTGAACGTCCAAGAAAACAAACCTCGCCGCCGTTGACGCACGATATTTAGGATGTTTCAATAAATCTATGTGGCCAATGGTGTAGACTTTACAGGAAAAATACAGTATTAATATCTTTTTACAATTAACAATAAACAAATGGCGACTGAAGATAGCTTTTAGGTTGCAAAAACCAGTTCAATAACGTGGAATTTTGCAAGTTTGCGCGAAAAAAAA
>JABXWE010054060.1:0-21023 GCA_014611495.1 Limonius californicus
CTAGATAGGGTCAGCGCAAAGAGAACAGCCCTCGTATAACATAATAAGTATTTCTCCTAATTATGCTTTTAAGTTTCATGTTAAATGCATTTTAATGATTCCATTGGAAAATACGCCAATAACTGATTATCGATTTTAGAAAAGACCTTACCTTAATTGTTTTCTATGGAGTTCTAAGTACCTAATTAAGAGACAAGTTGTTGCTATAGTCATTAAAATCAAATATATAAAAGTAATTTTTGGAAACTATGCCAATGCAAAATGCAGCTAAACTTGAAGAAATAATTATTTTTTTGGGTGATGCAGAACTTTTTCACACCACTGCATGTTCCGCTTTGGACAAGCAGTAGTCTTTCAAACAACAGCTTTGAGTACCTCTACTGAACTAATCGCTACGTTTTGTATAATTGACGTCAATTGATGCAATGTCGTAGATTCCATTAAAAAGAGCCTCTCATATACATAATACAACATTCCCAAAACTCCGAAAGGTTGAGCTCTGGCGATCTAGCGGGCCAAGTTACAGCAAACGGCCTACTAAGAAAATGGTCATTAACAGCGTTGTTAAGAATTAATTTATCGGTTTAGAGATTGGCGGAGGTGCACCACTCTGCACCACTCTGCACCATTATAATAATTTCCGTGTAAACGTATTGCGTAATCACTAAGCATGTTGAAATAACATTGTAGGTTACACACACTAAAAGTTATGAACCGTTACGGGTATGAATTCTACTAAAGACTACTGAGAAAGTTCGTTCACATTCATAGGAGTTTAGGCTGAGTTCAATTTCTTTTTTATAACAGAAATATATAAACTAGCCATCTAGAGATATTTTTATAAATAAAAATAAAAAGTAAAAAGAACACCCAAATTGTAATCAATATTGGTATACCTTGACAGAAAAAAATATTTTAAAAGCATTCCTGAAGAAGCTTTCTACAAAATATTTTGATGTTAAAAAAATGCTCTTCCAAATTTCTTTCTCGACGAATAATTAGCTTACGCAAATATGTTTTCTATTGAAAATTGTTTCTGCACAAATTTATTATGTTTGAGAAAATATTTCGTACTTAAATAAAACAGACGCACAGAAACTGTCTCCCTCGAAAAACTTCTGTCGCAGGAATATTTCTCTTCTGCAGAATTTGTATTTCTCCTTTTTAAACATATCTATCTTACTCTAAACTAGTTGTCTCTCGTAAATACTTTTCTCTCTGCTTAACTTATTTCTCACGATGTATATCGTCGTCTTACGAAAACTTTTAGAACGAGAAATATAGGTGAAAAATATTTCTCAGGGAAAAAGTTTTACCTGCGGGAATTTAAGGCAGCAATATTTTCCGAGAGCCGTATTTTGTATGGCCGTTTTATTTGGGAAAATTTTTTTTATTACACATTTGTTTCTCTTTAAAATAGTTCTATCACAATATATTCGTTCTTAGATAGAATAGATGCACAACAATATTTTTCTCTTCCATAAAAACATTTCTGTTATCAAAAAATATTTCTCTAGAAAAGAGTTCTCAGGCAGAAATATTTATTTATAGCTGGTGAACATATTTGTCTCACTCACAAATGAAACTGGCTCTTAAATTTTTCTCTCCACACCAAACATTTTTCTCAGAACCATATTAAACACACACTCTGATTCCAAGAAAACAGTTTCGTGACTAGTGAAATATTTAAGAGCGAGCACTATTAGTGAGTGAAAAATATTTCTCAAAGAAAAGGTATTTTATACACAATATTTCTATATTATCTTAACAGAGATATATTTTGTGTGGTAGTGTTATATAAGATATATTTGTTTCCATCGGTTTTATTGAAGAGCGGCATATTTTCTCCAGAGGAATATTTCCCAAACATTTTTGAAGATTGCATTAGAAAGGCACTAATATATTTTGTTGTAACGAAGATAATATTATTTCTGATTTGGAAATTAATTTCACGAATTACTCTAATGCGAACAAGCTATTCTTGAATTCTTAAATCGCTATTATTAAGTTACAAGAACAGACATCTAGTGACTGTATCTTTAGACCGATAATACTATGTTCCATTATCTCTTATTGGCTGGACTCCAAAATAAGAGGATAGAGCTACTGCTTCATATTCATTATCAAGATTACTCTCTGCCCTTCATCTGTACAATATAGATCGTGGGCTTTTGAGCACAAACATTTAAAAAAGATCTCTTTAAAATGTTTAAAAGTGCACATACATTTTATTTTCGGCTATATTTGAATTCCTTAATTTGTGAAAATTAGTGGAGAGGTCAGTTTTCAGGTGGACAAGTTAAACAATCAATTAATAAGACTTATTAAACGAATTGCTTCGGTTTTAGAAGTTGTTTTTTTCTATTCTTACACCTTGTGTATGTCGATATGGCTAGTTACTTCAGACAGATTACCTGATTTTCTTCGATACGAGATTTGCTCGTATCAACATATATATTAATTTTAATGGATTTCTGTCAAAAACAATACTCTTAGCTTCATTCTAGATTTCTATGGACATTATTTTCAATTTCCTTTTCTAAACTATTGTTACATCTTCCAAGCCGGTAGACATTACTGTAGCCTCGTAATTATCGAAAGATCAATTATTCAGAAATGATTGTGTACTAAACGTATCCTCTTTTCTCTTTTCTTATTTAAAAGTAATTTTGAGGAAGAATTTTATCAAAATATTACAATTTAATTCCGCCACTGCTCCACTGATATTACTTTCATTTCCACTAGACAAATATTAAAATCTTCCCAAGATTTGAGTCTGCTATACCCAAGTAACTATCAAACTATCCACTAAACGTACCCTCTTCTTCCTTTCCTTATTTAATAATTTTTCTGACGAAGGAATTCATTACACTGTTGCAACTCAATTCTACCACTACTCTATTGAAATGGTTTTCATTTCTTATCTTAAACAATTCTTGATCATATCCACGTAATTTTCGATACATCAAGTATTCAGAATTACTTGTCTACTAAACATACTATCTCTTCCCTTTTCTTATTTAAAAATATTTTGTGACGAGGGAATTTATCATATAATTGCGGCTGATTTCTGCCACTACTCCACTGACATTAATTTCATTTCCCATTCCAGACAATTATTGAAATCTGCCAAGTTGGGAGACTCCCTATACCCAAATAAGTATCGAAGGATCAATTCTGAAGAACTGATTATCCACTAAACGTATCCTCTTCTCTCTTTCCTTATTTAAAAACATTGATGATGAAGAAGTTCATCAAGTTGCTGCGACGGCATACTGCCACTAGTCTATTGACATTACTTTCAATTTCCTATTCTAAACTATTGTTACACCTTCCAAGCCGCCAGACATTACTGTAGCCTCGTAATTATCGAAAGATCAATTATTCGGAAATGATAGTGTACTAAACGTATCCTCTCTTCTCTTTTCTTATTTAAAAGTAATTTTGAGGAATTATTTTATCAAAATATTACAATGTAATTGTGCCACTGCTCCACTGACATTACTTTCATTTCCACTAGACAATTATTAAAATCTTCCAAGATTTGAGTCTGCTATACCCAAGTAACTATCGAACTATCCACTAAACGTACCCTCTTTTTCCTTTCCTTATTTAAAAATTTTTCTGGCGAAGGTATTCATTAGAATTAGAATTAGAACTCAATTCTACCACTACTCTATTGACATGGTTTTCATTTCTTATCTTAAACAATTCTTGATCATATCCACGTAATTATCGATACATCAAGTATTCTTTTCTTATTTGAACATATTTCTGACTAAGATATTCATCAGAATGTTGCAACTCAATTCTGGCACTACTCTATTGATACGGTTTTCATTTATTATCTTAAGCAATTCTTGAATATAACCTAGTAGTTATCGATACATTAAGTATTCAGAATTCCTTGTCTACTAAACATACTATCTCTTCTCTTTTCTTATTTAAAAATATTTTGTGCGAAGGAATTTCTCATATAATTGCAACTGATTTCTGCCACAACTCCACTGACATTAATTTCATTTCCCAATCTAGGCAATTATTCAAATCTGCCAAGTTGGGAGATTCCCTATACCCAAGTAAGTATCGAAGAATCAATTCTGAACTGATTGGACACTACACGCATCCTGTTGTTTCTCTCATTTAAACATATTTCTGACTATGATATTAATCAGAATGTTGCTACTCAATTCTACCACTATGTACTCTATTGACATGGTCTTCATTTATTATCTTAAGCAATTCTTGAATATACCCAAGTAGTTATCGATAGATCAAGTATTCAGAATTACTTGTCTACTAAACATACTATCTCTTCCCTTTTCTTATTTAAAAATATTTTGTGACGAAGGAATTTATCATATAATTGCAACCGATTTCTGCCACTACTCCACTGACATAAATTTCATTTCCCAATCTAGGCAATTATTCAAATCTGTCGAGTTGGGAGATTCCCTATACTCAAGTAAGTATCAAAGCATCAATTCTGAAGAACTGATTGTCCACAACACGTATCCTTTTCTTTCTGTCGTTTAAACATTTTTCTGACTAAGAAATTCATCAGAATGTGGCAACTCATTTCTACCACTACTCTATTCACATGTATTCCATTTATTATATTAAGCAATTTTTGAATATACCCAAGTAATTATCGATAAATCAAGCATTTAGAATTACTTTTCTACTATACGTATTATCTCCTCTTTTTTCTTGTTTAAAAATAGTTGAGACGAAGGAATGTACCAAATAATTCTAACTGATTTCTGCCACTACTCCACTGACATTAATTTCATTTCCCATTCTAGACAATTATTGAAATCTGCCAAGTTGGGAGATTCCGTACACCCAAGTAAGTATCGAAGGATCAATTATGAAGAACTGATTGTCCACTGAACGTATCCTCTTTTCCCTTTCCTTATTTAAAAACATTGATGATGAAGAAGTTCATCAACTTGTTGCGACTGCATACTGCCACTAGTCTATTGAGATTATTTTCACTTCCTCTCCTAAACAATACTCAATACCTACATAATTATCTCGGCTCAAGTTTGGTGATCTAATGGTTCACATAACGTATCTTATTCACCCACTCCTTATTTTAAAACATTACAAACATTGACGAAGGAATTATTCAAAATATCGGAATTGAATTCTGCTATATTCATCATTCGCAAATAAAGCTGCTGCTATAGGCAAAATATCAGTTTAAAAGTATAAATTGACTGTAAACGCCCTAACAATAAGAAGTGAGCCAATAATTCAATGCTCATCAATTTTAACGCACCCGTTATTTCTTGTAGCCGCTAGGTATGTGAATTTTATATGCAATATAGATCATCACGCTACTCTGCTGATGATATCCAGTGTACGCACAGCAAGTCTATCAATATATACAAAATTTTCGAAAAACTGTATCATGTGATTGCTTTTTCATAATCCTTATCTCAATATTTGCAAAAAAATGTTGATCTTCAACCAGTCATAGCAAAAACAAGAAATATACAGTTACAAAATTATGCTAAGTTATAAAAAAAAAGAACTGCATAGGAAAAACATCTTCATAAACCCCTGGAAGGACATTTATGCAGGAAACCTTTGACCTTATTTGTTCTAAACTACAAATTGGAACCTTTTTTAACCGTCCCCCTGCGTTTTTAGTCCTGTTTGTTGAAAACGTCGATGAGGACCTTCACCAAGTCCAAACAAATAAATAAAATTTTTATAGGCAGTTGTTTGTTTCAGGGAAAAGGGGTCTATATCATTCGTTCATTCAGGATAAATAAGGTAAATTTTCTTCTTTTCAACTGATTAAACGAATTTTTCAAATATTCATCAATTCAGCGTAAGTACCAGAATACGAAAATGTTACGACGAATGTGTACCTACCGGATCTTTCTGTTTGTCAACCTTATCTGGCTGTCTAAATTTCTTCTTATATAAATCTTAAATATAGAGTCGAAACCACGAAGTCTCATATTTAAACAAGGTGAGTTTTTTGTATTCTGTCTCCATTAAACATAAAAATCTCTTTGGTCTTTTAATATTTGAAATATAAATTTGTTAGCTTTACAGAATTAGTTTTCCATGCTACTTTTAGAGGATAATTGAAAAACTGCTTTACTAGTTAGCTGAATATTGTAAATGTTATGACAGCGTATGAGCGCGGTTTCCGTTACATGATCGGCAAGGGATGTTTTCATTGCCGATAGTTATGTCGTAACCTAAACATAATCTATAGATTTAGCACGTGCATATGGACCAAATTAATGTTACTTTGGATGGGCGCTTTGCGTCTTGCTTTATTGGCTGAATGTGCCTCTATCAGTAGATTATTATCGATTGGACGGCTTCCAAATGTGATTTTTAAAATCATCGTAAATTCCCGAACAACAAGCTTATTGTCACGCTACATACTTAAACGAGGAAAAGATGCCTCGTTTTTGTCAGTAGAACGATAAAAGTGACAATTTCTTAGAAAAATGTAAATAGTCTGTGCCGAAAAGTAGAGGGTCAGGGCCCTTACATGGCTATACAAAGTGTAGGTTAATAAATAATAACAAACTAACTGTTTGGAAGAAGAATTTTGTAAACACAGAAGCTTTCTTTAATAACCCTAAACTAGGAAAGGGTCTGCGGTTGGCACGTATCCAGAAATATTTATAAGGAGTTGACTGAAAATGAGCAATAAAATCTTCAAACTAACATTTGGCATATTTGCTCAGTCCTTCCGTTTATTTATACTATCCTCACCAAATAACTTTCGGAAATAGGTAATTTTTCAGTGCTCACCGCAAAATATGCCGAAAATATAGAAAACGACTTTTATTATACAGTTAACCCTACAAGGGATAATCAGAAAGATTCTTTACCCTTTCGGTTAATTTACTTCAAACAATAAAAATATGATTATTTATAATTTTTGTATCTACTATCTAGTTTGAGCACAACCGGTTTGTTTTAGACCCTAGATACAAAGTGAGCAACTGGAAGGTCTATTGGTTATCGTATTTCCAGGGAGCTCCTGGGACAGACTAGTTACGCCACTACGTATTAGCTTAGGATGAGCTGACACTAGGATCACATTGGGGTCATTCTGCTCAGAGTCACACATTAAATTAACGGTGCTAGTAGTTATGTATTTTTAACGTATATCATCTATATGTGTAAGAAGCCGTTTCGCGCAATTTCTGTAAGATGCAGCAAGAGGAAAAATATAACTTATGGAAGAACAAACAGAAACAATTTTCTATGTGTAATAGGTACTTGTTTAAGAATGTAGAAATTTAAACTAAGTTAAGTAAACGTCAGGTTGAAGTTGGAAATAACACGGGAACGAAATAAGAATAACTCAACAAGGTCTGTAAAGAAGCGGTAACTTTCGTGTACTTCTTCAATTATGCAAATGCACTGCTTCTTAGCAACCCCCTGGCTGCAGCGAAAAGTCGGTGAGCGATTGTTATACTATACCAGTTTGTATTAGCAATTATGTAACATTCTCTACCACGTTTCCCGTAGATCTCCTAAACTTATAGGAAAATATTTGCTTGTAACTAATAGTGTTGTTTCTTGTAAATTTGTCGGGAAATTCCAAACAACTTAAAACCCAAGGTTTAGATTTCAATCAACCTTTGCATAATACAAACTTGTTCGAGAAGCTTCGGAAATATAAAACGACCCTATTTGAAACTATTTTTAACATTCATTAATCAAGAGACATTGGAAATTTATAATTTCGAACAACCAGGCGTATAAATAATTCAATGTAATATGCTGCAATCAATGTTTAACAACTGTTTTCCTGTTTTATTACATTCATGTGGAAGAATAATACATTCAGGATAATCAATAATTTTTGAACACTTGACAATATTTTTTAAGATAATAAAGTACCCACAGATATAAATACAATATAGCTAAGTCGAAGGAACACGTGGGCCACTTACAACCATATAACTGCATTTGGGAAAACGAATCAACGAATACACGTTACACATTTTTGGTATATTACGGTTAATTAGAAAAGGCAAATAAGTGTCCTTGCTGCGGAAAATAGCCATATTATCTTATTTAGTACTAATATATATTTAAGAATGATACGTCCGTACTGATTATGTTAAGTAATTAGTAATGAACATTTACCCTAATGCAAATAATACTGTGAAACAAGTCTCAAACCCCTAATGGGTTATCTTAAACTAAATACAAAAAATTTATGTATCTTAACATAAAAGCATCAGAAAAAACAATATATACCATATACCATATACCATATACCATATACCATATATATATATATATATAGGGCGAGGATGACTCAGTGGTAAGAAAGTCAGGTTTTGGATGTAATAGTCAACACGCTTATCAGTTCAAACTCCAGAACTCCAGGGGTCAGACAATTTTTCTAATTCTCTGGTTGGCCGGTACTAGGTTCCGGTCTCTATTTATTAGCGGGTATCAAATTAATGGCACTCCTCGGGTTACAGTTGCACTAGAGGAGTAACAAGACTCCACACGCATACACCTTACACCAGGTAGATTAAATACGGTTACGCTCCATAATAATAATTGTATATACAGATTGGGCGAACAAAGTTATCTCCCCCCTTAGAAGTGGTTTACGCAACACAATATACATATAGCCTGGCAACCAACCAATTTTAATTGTCTATGGTCGTATCGGCTCTAATCCCTCAGTAGCTACCTATTTCTGTAGTCTATGCTCGAGTATGCAGCAGAAGCCAATGCGAGTGCAAATATCGACGTCTTTGAAGTTTTCGGTGCCACAGACCAACGTACCCTTTTCAGTTAGGTGCAGTTTTTTTTACATCATCGTTGCTCAAAATACAAACAATGTTGCGTCATACGGGTCCTTTTATTGTTTTTAATTAGTTAACATATTAATACCATGCTGTCAGAAGACATGATACATTATGAAACAGTGCAAACTCGTCAACTTAATCGTTCTATGGAAGAAGATGCAACAAACGATATAATAGAATATCATAAGGGTTAGAAACAGATGGTCTAAACATATTTGCCCTTAGTCATGCCAAAATGTACTCTACGAACAACCTTGTTCTACAATAGCCCAAATCAATTCGATGGCGTATAATTTTGGGTGATACGGTGGTAATCTTAGAACACTGGCCGTGAACTTACATTATTGCGTTTATTTAAATTTTTTTTATTAACTGTTTTTAAGAGAATACTTCTGGAAGAAAGTAATATTTTGTTTAAAAGAGAAATATTTTTGTGAGTCAACGTTGAAAAAAATCTTATGTTTCTACAGAAATTAATATGCGAGATACTTTTGTCAGCCAGTTTAACAATATTTCTTCTCTAAAAAATGCTCAGGCCAAGTATTTTTTATTGAGTTAAAAAATATGGTTTTTATCGGTTGTTCAACGTTTACGTACCTTTGGGTATACAAACTTCTCTCTCTCCGTCTCTACAGAGTTACTTATTTGTTGGCTTGAGGGTACAGAAGAGGTATTTGTTACGTTCGTTTGATTTTGCGCTTCATATGAGTTAAAGTCTGATTTTATTGGCCACTCCGTAACCGATTACTATCTTATTATTTGTCGAATACAGTTTTGTTGACTTTTTCTTCGATAACCTAGAGAAGTGCCGATGAATATTTTGTCTACGCCCTTGACCGTGCACGTTTACTAGGAATTTCCTGCCCTTGAGGGAGCTCTCGTGTTAATTTGTTCTAGAATTCTTGCAACATGTTTCGTAATATGGTGAAATACTCCAGCTGCTGTATATTGGCGTTCGTTTTTTTTCGGGAGTCGACTTAAAATCTCCTTTCGACCCGGTTGTTTGCTAAGACCTCAGAGCCGACGACAAGTACTGCGAGGGTGGTTTGGGTTTCGATGGGTGTCCATTGCGTGAATTTTCGTATCGTTGTTATCACCGTCAGGTGAACAGAAACATGTACAAGTGTCAGATTTAAGAAATACGCTAGATTTAACCCTTGGAAGGCAATTCATTGCGAATTTGCTTATCGCTTTTGGCGGATTGAATCCCTTTTCTGATTCTCTGGATGTGCCGCTGCACACCAAATTGTGCCTTTCTCTCTACTCCCTACTTGAAGAAAACTAAGGTAAAAATTGTTAATTGTGCTGTTGTGAAAACTTGTTCCGAGATTCATTTGACTGGTTTAAAGTGATGAACCCTTTTCTTGATGCAACGCAAAGCGGCCTTCAGTAGCCAATTTCTATTAGTTGTTGATCGTAAAGGTAATTAATTTCTGTAAACTCGAACGTTAGTGGCTGCGCAGATCTGTGTGTTTAACAAAGTAAATATCGTAAGCCAGTGGCGGCGAGCCCTTGTATTTGGACGTCCTATACTTCAGTGTTCAACTATAATTATTACCGTTTTGATTGTATTTTTTTGTACTATATGTGTTACCAATTTCAAGCAATGGCAATTTCTGTGTATTTTGCATGAACTTTGTAAGCATTATATATAGGAGGAGGCACAATAAAGATAAGTTCGATTCCCGTAAGCTGCCAATTTATCGACCCTCCTACGAGAACCTGCATTCAGTTGTACCTGGAGGGTGATGCCCATTAATTTCGACTTACCTTGTATACTACTATGTTAGATTTCCTTGCCTTAACCATTTCTTATGAACCACCCCTACTCCTGAGTTAGCCGAAGGCTCTTCCATTTTTCTTATTGCGGTCCGACGAAAAAGTCGTTTGGCCCGTAACATATTGACAACAAGAAATAAAGAACTAAATACGTAATAGTGAAATGTAAAACTATGTAATATATAAGTCTGAAGCATATCAATGTAGAAGTTAATTTTCTCTAAAAAGCTTTTTGTGACTATAAATACAGGGAATTTTTCTTTTTAGTATACATAGTCTATGTATACTTTTAAAAGAAACGCGTCAATTTTGCCTATTGTGTAGGCAACCAACTATACAGACAACTCAAGCATGCTGTGACCACAGCAATCAAATTAATTCAATGCTAAAAAATAAAATTAATCTTTATTTAGTGTCAAACAATTATTAGAAAATTTAAATCAGAAGGATGCGTAATAAATTCCCATAAAATAAAAACTGAAAGTAATCACGTTTCAACCGAAGAAATGAAATGAAATATTTTATGCTACGTTGAATAATAATAATTAAAAAAAGTTTGCGATAGCCGGGAATTGAACTCGGATCAACTGCTTGGAAGGCAGCTATGCTGACCATTACACCACTTTGCCGCTGATGTATGTGTTTTGTACAAAAGAAATATAATGTGCACGGACCTTACGGAAACATCACCCTGTCAATTTTTGGATTTAATAAAAAAGCCACCATCTGTGTCCTATATACAGGATGAAATACTTATTTAATATAAACACTGCATCAACATAACCTTCATACTCAAATAATTCACAACTATAGTGACGCTTGTTTCTGATTTTTATTTGTCGGTATAGTTGGTTGCATACACTATAGGCGAAATTGACGCGTTTCTTTTAAAAGTATACATAGGCAATGTATACTAAAAAGAAAAATTCCCTGTATAGTGTAAACGTTACTACGGTTTAGGTTCCTAGAACACTGAGATTGAAGGTAACGTTTACTACTGGAAGTTTTTGAATAGGAAGCTTACTTAGGATTATGTCAAGTTGCACTAACTTTTCATTAAAGAGGTTTTCATGTTGAAAGTATAAAGGTTACTGTGGAATTAGGTCGGGAGAATACCAGGCTTGGAACTAGAACTTCCTTTGTTAGTCGCAATGATAATTAACTATTTATAAAACGCTTCAAGTTTATAAAAATTTAATGGCGACCAAAGTTTCCAAAAGTAAGCAAACACTTTTCATACATTCTGAGAGATAAGCAATAATAGAAATTACTTTGGATATTCAGGTTTGAAGTTTTCGTGAATGATAAATTACTGCAACTGATTTGCTTCCCGTTGGGGAATCTGGGACGTCTGAAGCGCGATTTTATAGAGTGCGCACGTATTTCGAGAAATATGTAGATGGTTTAGGGCTTTCCGATTATAAGCGTCTTGATTCTCAAATAATTTCAAGGGAAGGGAATCTGGATAGTCTTAGAACCCGTCACGGGTACATAAACGATCAACAGGTCTTAGAAGCAAAAGCAAGTAAATTTCTAATTGCAAGCTTAAGATAATTGCCGTTGAACAAATTTGTAATTAACATTGCAGAAATGAAGTTAAATGGTACGAGGAAGACGGATGTGCGCGAAGATACAGATGCGGTCCGAGCATAAGTCGATAGAAATGGTATGTGATAGTAAATTTCTGTTGTGGACAGAAATTCCGGCTTTTTAATCCGGACCGATTGTTTACCAGTGCAAACATAGAGAGGCAGATCCGTGATGGATGGCTGAGCGCATAAATTATAACTTTCTTCCCGCGGCGCCGGCACCTGTAGCCGGTTCACGCAATAAAGCATAATAACGGTGCTGTTGTAGACACAGCCGCGATTGAAAACGCTACGTGTTTACAATTCCGAAACTTGTATTTAGGCGAACTCTGGCTCCGTAAACATCGCAAAAGCCGTGTATTTTCATTGAAACCAGTCGAACGCCGCTTTGCTCGCCATACCGTGGCAATAAGGTGTATAATTTTGCATTTAATTTGCATGTCAGATGATATGGATAACATCATTTTGCTGCTGTGCGGCGTTACATCGGGCTTCAAAATGCCATTAAGTTTCTATGCATATGGAATGAAGAATGGATGGTGCCAATCGACGCGCGTGACCGACGAGCGGGCCTGATACTACCCCGACGCCACGCACCCTCGGCCCGCTCGGCGGGCGACAAACGGCTTCCGCAAACAGCTCCCGCGGTCGTCCTTAGGTTTCCTTGCATGCGATCCCCATTTAGCCCCAATTGCAATTATGTTAATGTGGAATCACAGCATGCGGTTCCGCTCGCCATTTAATGCTGTTAAATTATATATGTTACATCGATCCGTTCATCTAATGACTTCATAAAATCGGACGTCGATCATAACTTTCCCAGTTTCGAATATGACATATTAATTACGTATATTCTAATTAAAACAGATGATGTTTGCAGGTTTTCAGCTTTTCACTGTTTATAACATATAGATTTTATTCCGTGGTTCGATTGGTTATCCCGGCCGTTCAGATTTTCCTTCCCGGTGTTGTCATAAAAATTTACTGGCGAACAAAACATTTTCATGAACTTCTTTTACAATTTTAAAAAGGTAAAAAAGCAACTGCAGAACTTACTCAATTTTCTCTTTTTCTATTATATACTTAATAATTCATAAAGTTTTAAACAAACTTTCGTTTTTAACAGAAAGATCCTTTCAATTGAGAATACACTCATTTACATCTTCAATATGTCACATCAATGCTGGAGTTCCACAAGGATCCATATTAGGCCCTGTATTGTTTAATATCTTTATGTACGACATACCAACACCATCTAACTCAGGGTTGGCGATGTATGCAGATGATAGAGCGGTTATCATACAGGATTATGATATAAACGATGCGGCAAGCAAACTACAAGAAAGTGTGGATCAACTGAACCAGTGGCTTAGAAATTGGTGTATAACTAACTATCAATGCTGATAAGTGTGAATCAAAAATCTTCACTCTTCGTCTACCTGCAGACCCACCAAACATCCTAATTAACAACACCCCCATCTCTTGCAACCCGAAAGACAGCGCGGTACGGGGATTATATCTCGATCGAAGATTGACTGGAGTTATCATGTTAATAAAAAATTATCAGAAACATACGCTAGGCTGACCATGCTATATCCAATTCTAAACAAGAAATCTACACTTAAAATACAATGTGGGACCCTAATTTATACATTATAATTAGACCCATTATCACTTACGGAAGCAGTGTGTGGAGTGCAACTTCAAAAACTAATCTAAATAAACTACAGGTGCTACAAAACAAAGTGCTACGCATCATTACCAATGCTCAGTGGTTTGTTCGCAACACACAACTGCGTAGAGAAACCGGCATCCCTTCAATTCAACAATTTATTTCAACAACTTCCAAAAAATTCTACAGCAACCGCAGTAAGTGTAGTGGCGCAATACATTTCAACATAGGAAGATGATCGTTGCACACCAGACTAAAAAGGAAACTACCGGTTGATATCTGGATGAGTGACAGAAACGATAGTGAATGATCTACACTAATGAACCATATTTCCCAAACAAGTATGTGATATTTAAAATCGGCGATAATCTGAACTAAGCAGCGGATAACAGACTAATGTATCCATTCAAATAGTTTAAACTAGTGATTTAATGTTAGTCTTATCTTATACATATATTAACAATGCCATGCATAGCACCAGTGCTGAACTGGCATTACAAAAATAAAAAAAAAACTTATATTAAAGAAATTCACATCTTCTTCGTCTTCTTATTATTCTTCTTCTTCTTCTTCTTCTTCTTACACTTCCTCTGGGAAGATCCTGTTGGGTAAGCCTTTATTATTTGATTCTGTGGATGAAGAGAACCAGCTCTTTTGTTTATTGGGTGTTTTTTTTTGCGTATTTTCGCCAGTCTATGGCCTTTCATTCTCGCCACATGTTTGTTCCACTCCTTTTTCTATGCCCTGATCCACTATATTACATCTTGCACGTTGAATCTCTGTGGAATATCTTCACTTCTCACATAATCTTTCAGTGTAGCGTTGCCAATCCTTAAAATTTCCGTGGTTTTAATTTTCTATTTTGTCTGTTTTGTCGCTGCGTGCGATATAGTTGCGTAAGTACCGGCCTCATCATTACTTCATATAAGCGTACCTTACTTTCTTCATTCATGTACTTATTACACCAAATTGATGTATTAAGATGTCCTGTTAGGACTTTTAGGGCTTTCAGTCGTTGATTGTGTACTTCAGATTTAGGATTTTTATCGCTTGTTATTTCAGCTCCAACGTAATTAAACCTCATCACCTGTTCGACAATATTCCCCTTGCATCTTCCCGTTCTTTGTTTATTACCATCGCTTTAGTTTTTTGGATAGAAACTTCCATATTATACCGCTTTCCCGCAGTGTGAAATTGGTGTAACATCCTTTACAGGTCATCCTCATTACTGGTTGCTGGTTTAGCGGTGTTACGGTGTCGTTTGGATGACTGCAAGTCTGTTATAGTGTCTGGTCGCTCGGTTCGTAATTTCTTCACGCACGTAAGGGATGTTGGGATCTGTTTGAAGAGTGTGGTTCGTCACATACCAAGGAGCACTCATAAGAGTTCGTAGTGTCTTGGACTGAAATCTTTGTATGATGTCTATGTTGCAATAGCTACAACAGCCCCATAGCTCGCAACCATACGTCCAAATAGGGCGTATGATGGTTTTGTATATAAGAAGCTCATTTTCTGTTGCTAGTGGAGACTTCCTGCCTATACGCCAGTACATATTTTTGAGTTTAAGGTCCAGCGCCTTGCGTTTCTTATGTATGTGGTGTTTCCAAGTTAGCCTTTTGTTCCAGTGCAAACCCAGATATTTAACTTCTTCTGATTGTGGTACAGGAATGTTGTTAATAGTAACCGGAGGGCATAGTCCGCTTCGCGTTGTAAATGTTATATGCACGGATTTTGTCTCGTTCACCTTGATTCTCCACTTGTCTAACCATTCCTCCACTAGATGTATGTGGTCTTGTAGTAGGCTTGTGGCAGTTTGGGGGTCTTCACTGCATGCACGAACGACAGTATCGTCTGCACAAGTTCCCATATCAGTATACGGCGTGTTTGGTATATCAGTAGTGAACAGAAGGTACAGAACTGGACCCAAAACACTGCCTTGAGGAACCCCTGCGGTGATTGGATGAATTTGCGAAGTTTTGCTTCCGAATTGTATTTGGAAATGGCGGTTAGAAAGGTAGAATTGAAACAAGAGATAATACTGGTGTGGAAATAGTGCTTTGATTTTGGCCAGCACACCTTTGTGTCACACCTTGTCAAATGCCTGCTTTACGTCCAAAAAGACTGCTGTACAGTACTTTTTATTTTCAAGAGATTTCTGAACAATGTTTGATATGCGTTGACACTGCTGAATGGTGGAATGGTGTCGTCTGAAACCGAACTGATGGTTTGAAATATACTCATCTATCGATGTATCTTTATTTATCCGGTTTAGTATGAGTTTTTCTAGGAGTTTAGATATTATTCGTAATAGACTAATTGGGCGGTATGACTGAACTTCATTTGGCGGCTTTCCAGGTTTCAATATTACGATCATTTGCGCCATCTTCAGTTGGGGGGCCAATGCGTTAAGCACAGTATTGCGTTAAATAATGCTAGTAGTTGTTTTTCTCCTCTCACTGGAAGCTGTTTAAAGATAAGGCCAGTTATGAGGTCATAGCCTGGTGCTTTCTTGTTACTCAATAATTTTATCTCCCTATGTAATTCTCCAATTGTAAGATTAGGTATTGGTGTTGATAGTTGTAGTGGAGCTTCGAAGAATCTATCAATGTCTACATCTATTGCTTCCGAGTTAGGCTTAAATACTTGTGTCAGATATTACGCAAATTTTCGGCGACTTAAACGGACCTACAGAATAATGTTAATCCACCAGAGTGATCCCAACATCCTCGGCAGATGGAGAAGAAGGCGGAGCAGCACTGATGGGTGCTAGCCTCTTCAAGTCTACCAACTTAGACAAACAATTAGCTCATAGGATATTTTGTAATTCTGATTGCTAATGTACTTAGTAAAAAAAATCTTCAATACTGGTTAGCATAACTGCGTCATCTGCATGACATAATATTTAAGTTGCTATCGTCTAATCAGTACCCGCTGCAATTTCTCACTGATCCACTTAGTGTATCCATAATTACGTTGAAGACTATGGGACTTAATCATCCTCCTTGTAGAATTCCATTGTTGATAAGTATGGGCGATGTAAGTCCGTTTTGAGTAATTACTCCAGTTGTGTTGCCAGTATTGAGGTCATCGATTATCCTAATTAATTGTAACAGTACATTCCGCTCTGACAGGACCGTAATGATATCATTCTTTTTAACTCAATCAAAGGCTTTTATGAAATCAATAAAACAAAGATATAAGGGGCTATTAAATTCTATTGCCTTTTTCCACCATATCATAAATGTAGCGTCTGCTGTGCTTCGATTTTTTCTGAACCGCTGCTGTTCTTCAGCAATTGCAATATTTTTTAAGTCCATTTTTTATGAAGGAGGTGAATGCATGTGTCATAGATGCCATTAAGTAGTTTTTAATTTTACTTTGGACAAATATCCTTCAGCGCTCGCAACACAAACTGGTATTGTTAGTAATACGTTTAGAACTGGGGTTAATTTTTAATATGCTTCAGTTAAATTCTGATTAAGAATTAGTTCAAGAACTTTCTTTGTCATATTCATAGTGGCATAATACTTCAAAACTATCTGAAATGTTGGCAAGGTTGTACTTCTAATAATATATATTTGAATTAGTTGCCTAAATTCTTTTATTATCTTTCATTCTTCTAAACCATTTATTACGTTTTCAAATTAGAATTATTCTGAACTTTTGAATATTTATTATATTGTTTTATAAGAATATGCATATTGAGTTCGTGCTGTTGTTATCACTTTTGCATCATTTCGTACTATAATTTAGTCCAGCATATTTTCAAAGGGCAAGAAATGTAGAATAGCAAGGCAGGGATTCGGTATCAAGTAGCTTCTTTGTCATCTGTCTTTGGGATTGGTCACTTGCAGTCTTCTACTATTCACAGTTTTCAATTGGTCGTTTCACTTCCATTATGGAGCCCGCCATCTTTGCCAATATTTTCTGTATAGGCTATTCTTGGTCTTCCTCTACCATTCCTTGCTTAAATTCTTCCCTCTAATATAGTTCTTAATATTTCCTCGTATTGTATGATAGGTATAATGAATCTATATCTTTTTCCTATGTCTTCGTCCATAGGTTTGTTGCTTTCTCGGTAACATTTTCAACCATACACATTCAATCACTTAAAATGGGAAGTATTGCGCGTAGAATAGTTTTGTACAAAAGTTTAAGAAAACAGTACAGTTTTGTTTTACTTAACCGAAAATCTTTAATCAAACAGGCTACTATTTGTGTCCACGTAGAGGAATGCGAATATACAGCAGAGCATAAAAAATATATATGTGTGATCGTGAGAATGAGATAAGAAGAACAAATTGCTCTATTTTGTTTCTTATATTTTAGTATGCAAACAAGCCCAAGATAAAATAGCGTGAACTAAAATGTATTTGAGATAAAACCATTTCACTCTATCATTGCCAGGAGCCATTACTGCATCTTACCTCTTTTAAACGTTACCATTCGGACTGTTACTGTATCGATGGTCTTTACGAAATTCTTGTTTACATAAACTATAAAAGTTATCCATATTAAACAAGGTTGTTGTCAGAGTTAGTAACACCTTAATCACCATTATTATCAATTTTCCACAATATCAATAAAACTATCGTTACCATCATCAGCCTGAAAATCAGCCTATATAGCTATAAATATCTCCTTCGAGAAGAGCGCATTAATATTACGGAAAGATCTTCGTTATTATTTTACATGCAGCAGCAACGATGGACATATGGTAATTGGATATTCATAAATATGTTGCTAGAGGTAATAGGTTTTGATGATTATAACCATTACACGTGGTGATTGCCGTTACGAGTAACAAGAGGAGCCTATTATTTGCATTAGCTGCAGAGAAGAGGTTCAGAAACATACAACACAAATCATTGTCAAAAAGTAATAGTCTCTAATCAATAAATCATCATTGAGAACAGATTCAACATAAGAAAAACAATAAATACTGCTACTGTGTTGATAATTAAGTGTATAATATGCGAATTGCCGATATTAGTAAGATATGTTAAGAGTAAGACGATATTGAGCTACATATCATCACTGATATTGTTAAAATCAGTAATAGTATATAAGCGTCATCACTATTCAGAACGAGATCAACATGAGCAAAGGTATATAAACACTGTTACTGTATTGATGATTAAGATTACAACACATGATGGTTACCTTTATCAGTAACAGAAGTAGTGTATTATTCGCGTTACCTTGAGAAAACAGCTTCAATAACATCACAACATAAGTGTCAGACTAAGTAATAGTATAATTGAACTATTATCGCAAACAGGATAACCATAAATACTGCTGTTGAAACAACCACTAGCAACAGCACACCATCCGTGGATATCTATATCTACAAAAGTAGCCAATCACTAATCAGTGAGAGTATTGTTTTCACTACTATCATCACCTGCAGAAGTAACTTTAGCATTAATAATATGTAATAGCATCAAGAGCGATAGTGAGTATTCATCTATGCGATGTATAACATCAACCACTGATGATGGTGAATATGTTCCTGAAGATACTTACTGAGATATTTATAATAAATCTCTACATGATTATAACAATGGAAATGCTCTATGTGATCATTATTCTCATTAACTGTAGATGTAGGAACATTATTATTACTTGTGTCATAATTACTATCATCATCAGCACCTTGTACTCAATTACAAGAATATACATCCGGCTTATTTTAATGGAAAAAACAAACGAGCACTTGCAGGGCATTAACATATTCACTTCGTAAATTGTAAATCACTAGTATTGTTTTACTGTATTACAAGTGGAAAACATAACCAAATAAATAGTCTTTTTCTTACGCTTAATTGGTTTTTCCAATCCATAATCCCATATTATTTTCTCTTGGTTTGATTTTTCCATGATCGCGTTGTGTAGCAGTTCAAGATTGATATTAACTTTTCTTCTTATAGAGTTCAAAGTTTTTCTCTTTCTCTATTATAGGAGTGCTTCGATTCTGCCGGCCTGGGTGTCTGTCATAAAACTGTACTCGCAGCTGAGTTAAGTAACTTCAAAGTCATGCGGTACTGATATCATTTTCGGAACAGTCCGTGAATATTTATAATTATAGTCACTTCTATTTGGAAAGTTGGTTTTCTTCGTACTCAAAATATTATTCAATATTAACTTTGAACTCTATGTGGGTAAGTTATATTCAGATAACTTCGAATCATTTCAAATGTGAAAAAGAGGGTGGTAAAGGTGATTATCTGCTGGTGTATTTATCTTAAATTACATATCAAAATGACATTTCAGTAACTTTAGATGGTTCACTTATAAATTATTTCCTAAAGTGCAGTCCAATTAGGAGTATTCCATGCAAACTTGATTTCGCCTATAAAGTTCTATTATCTAAATTGGAAACTAGTAGCAGTATCCATAAAGCAAGCAGGAAATACAAACCCTTGAACTTTCTTTTTAATAAACATTTTTCATTTGCTGAATTTACGGTTTCAGCTTTCTGATAAATAAGAATTCAAGCTTTTTTAGTACATAGCAAATTAATTTTTCTGATGACAAAACAAGAAAGTCTAAAACTGAAATTAAAATTAAAAAGTAAGAGTTACATTTCGTGACTGAATCAAGACCGACTTTAAATTCGCGATTCAGCCTTCTCTTTCCGTAAGAATTAATAAAGATTAAATTAGATGTTTGTTATATTTGTTGAAGAGACAGGAGATACAAAATTGCGTTTTGATGTAAGTATTTAATAATTTACGTTTTCCTGGTTTGTACACAGAACATCTAATAACGCTCAGAATTTTGTAATGACAAGTTTTAAATTCGTGTAGTTAAAATGATAATATTTTCCTGTAGCCTTATTTTATGTGAGTTTTATACATACAAGAATGTATGTCAGTCTAATTTTAAGTAACTTAACTAACAAAGCTGTAGGTTACAACATAGTTTATTTGGTGGTTTATTTCAAAATATCAACAGATAAACTGTATGAAGATGTAAGACATATATTTATAATATAAGACGGTTTCATCGTCGAGATAAATTATATAGTCTACATATATATGTATATTAATATGACAAGCAAAACTAATTTACTACATATATACCATATGTAGTTGGGTAAACAAGATATATTTAGCAAATATCATTGATTTGTATTGTATTGTATTGTATTCATACATTCTT
>JABXWE010054063.1:0-12792 GCA_014611495.1 Limonius californicus
CAGCACTGACAGGCGGCTGAAACTGACATTTCAAATTCAAATCGAACTACCAACATCGTAAAAAAACAAACTAAAAACAGTACGATTATAGGCCTCCTTAACGTACTGTTTTTAAGCTAAAACAGTGCGCTTAGAACGGCTTTATAAAACCGAAATAGAAAAAAATACTTTGTAAATTGCTTTTCATAACGATTTGCGTCTTCTTGATTTCACTTACAGATAAAAAAAGAAGGAACAACATAATAAAGTCAAGTTGCTCTTAGTCTGCGTGCACCTCATCAATTACTTGTTATTTACGATTGAAGTGCCAATTCTAAAAAAACTAAAAAATTGTTTTTTTTTTTTGTTAAATTACGGAGTAAAATCATGTTTATTCGTAAGGTCATGTAACTTAGTTGTAACAGTTATAATTTTTATTTTTAATATTTCATAGTTTCTGTGTAAAATTCGAAACTAATCTGTATTCAAGATAAGCCTGACACTGTAGTAAACAAACCCACGTGCTTATCGAAAATCACATGGTAACGAGAAAGCGTATGATTGGTCGGTTTTTTTTTTTTTTTTTTTTTTTTTTTAAGAATCCGTGGGTTTGGCAATAGCAACTCCACGATTCTCATCCCACCTCGCTTACCTCGGATCAGCGCGCGTAGCGCTATACACAAGTCTAACATGCCCCACCCTTGAAAAAACCCCCCCACCTATGCTACCGAGTCACTCCCGCTGCTCCCGAATTAATTAAAATTCGGGCCACAACGGGAGTCGAACTCGGGTCAACCGGTTGCGAAGCGGACTCTCGCCCACTGCGCTACCCGGTCGCCATGATTGGTCGGTTGCAAGTGAGAGTTGAGTGATTTAGTAATACTGTGATGCTTGTTCACAAGACTCGTAAATAACGCAGAGCGCTTACGCGATTGTTCCTACTACTAAGTGCAGTGTCTGTGTTTAATTGTGTTGTGACCGCGTTTGTTCAGATTTTAAAACAATTGCGATGGATCCCAATACCCCAAAACGGAAGTGTTATCATATATCTTTAAGTGAGAAGCAGATAATTATTAACCTCTACAATACGACGTTGGAGCAAAACCCAGAAATTACTTTAAAAGATATTGTAGAATTTGTTGCTAACAATGTTAGTGTTACCTTCCCATCTGTAAGAAACGTTCTTAAAGAGTTAAAGGAAACTAACACACTAGCGTCCCCAAAATTAGCTAGAAAGCGGAAAAACATTGTGGATGAAGTAGAAGAGGCTGATCAGTGATCTGCGTGTAATTCGGAGAAAGGTACTTATATTAATTTTTTATTACGTACATATTTTACGTTTAATTTTCTTTTTGTATTTTTCTTGCATTACGGTAAATTGTGTAAAGATACATTACGATGTTACCATTTGTTTGTTTTCTCTTAATATTTTCACATTTTCATCAAATATTTGCGTTTAGGTCCACGCTTTCTTTTTTTTCCTTAATGAAATTCCGACGATAGATAAAGTTCTGGTAACCGTGAATGAGGACGAACAGCTACCTAATTTTAAGAAAACGAAATTTTATAAATTGTTTAAAAAACTTAATTTTAAGTATGCTGCTCGTTTCTGCTCGAACGGGATGAAATTATTGCTTGGCGTCGCGAGTATTTAATATCGGTTAAAAAATACCATGAAGAAGGACGATCAATATTTTATACAGATGAAACATGGGTGAACGCAGGTGGGTTGTGTTTTTTAAATATAAATTATAAGTCACATTATGTTATCTTTGAATATAGGTTTTAAATGACGTAATAATACATTATTTTTTCTCTAAATTAGGACATACAAAATCAAAGGTATGGGTAGACACCAATATTATATCGTCACGACAAGCTTTTTTTGGAGGATTTATCAACAGGGTTGGAAAACCCTTCAGGCAAAGACAAAGGTCTAATAATAACCCAATTTTCTATTTACTTAATGACAATTACCTATTATGAACTCGTTGATGAGGAATAATTCTGATGTAATATTTATTGTATTTGTTGGTTAATTACCATGCCTACTTGATATCCCATTTCTAATATATTTTTCAGAATGTACAACCAAATTTTCTACATCTTCGTCACCCACAATTTGGATGCTGCATTGTATAAAAAAATGGTTCTTTTTAGAACCACATTGTTTCAAAATAATGAACGTTTACAGCTGTATTTGCATCAAAGGGCTTGCACTACCTATTTCTATTTACGCGCGGCAAGCTACGTAAAATATTTTAGCGTGTGAATCACACTCGCTATCAGATGGTTTGTTTACTACAGTGTCATGCTTATCTTGAATACACTTTACATAAAAACTAGGGATTTTGTTTCCTTTGCGTTCGCGCCCTGTTTTTGTATGTTCACATGTCGCTCTGAAAAGGAATTCGTGTTTTGCGTATTATGTGACATACAGTTTACGACTTTTGGTTGCATATTTTCATTTTTCGCTGTATAAACGTAGTAAGGTGTGACGTCACCAAATAACTGATGACGTGCACGCAGACTAAGGGCAACTTGAGTTTAATATATTAGTAGTGTATAATGAACCCTCTAAAGCACGTGCGACGAGTTTAAGAACATGATGCAAAGCAGAGTACTTTTAAAGTCGCTAGTGCTTCAAAGGCTCAATTATACACGTGTGTCATATGCTATTTTTTATTATAGTTGCATCATAATCTGGAAAGCAGCATTTTGATTTTGATTCATTTTATAAAGTAGTCTGTGTGATGTGACGCAATATCGTTTACATTGAGATTGATTAGTATTTGCTGTTTATGTTGCTATGTGGAGGAATTTGACTCCCGCGATCAATTCTATTTTCGTTGTCACCGTATAAATAAATAAGTTGATGACGTCATTGTTACTTAGCAACTTTAAAGCACGCGCGTGTTTTAATGTTGTGTTCTCGCACGCTTTTTCATAGTTAAACAAGGATTATGATGCAGGTATAATAAAAAAAAGGCATAAGTGTCCTGACACAGCTGCTGTTTTTAGCTGTACGACCAGCAGCTAGAAATGTGAAACTTCTGGCGAATCACTCCTGCTTTTTGTGGTCTATTGTATCATCTGCTGATGATAGATGGGTTCATTTTCACAAATAACAGAATTATTATCAAAAAAAGGTTTTCCCACAGTAAGCTGTTATTTTTTTATAGTAAACTGCTTTTAATAGGTTTGTCTTCGCAAATCCCTCTTCATAGCAGCCCTGAGAAACTACAATTTGGCCAGTTAGATCTTCAGATTTAAACACAATGAACTGTTCTTTAGCAGTAAGGGTCGATCCACACTATAGTGCCGCTCTCGATACGGTCTCGATTCGATACAATCTCCTCATATTCACATTGCCGTTTAGGCTCCGGTCTCGCTTCAGTCGTTTCTCATCAATCATCAATGTTACAAGTTCGATGCAAATAGTGAAAATCTAATTTTTTAACTTTTCTACTAAAGAATTAGCTTTGATAGCTATTCTTTTAGACGATGGGTCAAGAAGCATCAAAACACAGAGAAAAAGAAGAAGACGAATGTGGGTACATCCACGTTTAAAAGCACGAAAAAGTGAAGGAGAATATTACACGTTCTATCGCCATTTAATTGACGATGAAGAAAAATTCATAAAGTATTTTAGAATGGATTCTGGTACATTTGAAATGATACTTGCTAAAATAATTGGTGGTTTGCATCAAATCGAGCACTAAACGGAGTGGACTGAGATCGAAGACGTATTCACACTGTCGCTACAAGTCCTGACAAGTCCGATCTCGCTCCGATAAAATATTCTTTAAGGTGTATCATTATTGGAGCGGTATGGTATCGATATCGTAGCGACAGCGATAGTGTGAATAGACTCATTTGTTTCTTCTCTAAGAATATTGTATCGAACCGAGAGCGTATCGAGACCGTATCGAGAGCGGCACTATAGTGTGGATCGACCCTAAGTCATTCTCCTAACGTTTTGAATAATACAAGCAGTCATATAAGTCTTTAAAATAAAAGCAGTTTGTTTCACCCCACTATTTATAGTCTTTTTTCTGTTTTGCTTGAAAATTGATTTGAAATTATTTTTTGTACGAAAATTTTACTAATCGTTTCATTTGTTATTTTATGCTTTTTAATTATTAATGTTACTTATTACTCAAATGCACGTGTTTTTGTTCTACTTTTAGTATGTTGGGAAAACGGTCAAAATAGATAACAAAGGCTTTATTTATTTCGAAATGATAATCATCATGCAAATATTTCTTCAAGTAATAGAATTTGAAAAGATGCTTTTACAACAAACAAAACACGCTCATACCAAGACAAATTAAATAACATCTTTAACTATTGCATCTACAAGCTTACATTTTGTATGAGTCCTATTGCTTGAAACAGTCATCCATTATATTATTGTGTTTCCAAAAACTATTACTAGCAATCAATATTTCATCTATAACAGTTCTATAAATGCAGATTAAGCATCCTCAATAGCAACAAATGTTGTCGTTTGGTTTCTCCTTTGCCTTTTTATTGATTTACTCTATAACTATTTAAAAAAAACTAATTTTTACAGCCCACTGAGAAATTGGCTTTTACGCTCATAACTGTGTTATTAGTAGAAATAAATCCATCAAATTAATAACAGAAGGAGGAAAAAAAGAACTCTTTCTAATGATCAAATGGCCGCCTTCCACGTCTTTGAAAAAACATAGTTTGTGTCAATATGTGGACAATGTAAGAATCTATGATAAATGTAAATGGAGATTGAAAATCTACATAAAAAAGTGCCTTAATATAGTTTAACTGCATTGTGCCTGCTGATAGGCAAGCTAACCACAACAAAAAACTCAAGTATTCTGTAGTGTCCCGTACAATCGTAGGAGTTCTGGAAATGTTAAACAATTCTGCTCATTTAACCGAATCTGTATCTCTGACAGCTTACGAGATCTGCATACATGGCATTTTCATCCTTAAGACACACTTTATAGAGATAATGAAACACGGTTTATTTTTTAGTGGCATCAGTTTTTGTCAAAAGAAAAACATTGTAGTAAAATAACAAGATCAAAATGTTTATTAAGTATGATATATTTTATACATATCTATTGAGATATCTCAAATTAAAATCAAGTGTAAAATATTTTTATAAGATCCAAAATAAATTTAATTATTCTAAAGTGTCTCTATGGCATTCTTAAATAATTTTTCGATGAAATAAACACAAGGTATAGCCGGTACATAAGACAGCTACGACATGCCTTGTAGCACTCACAGTCAACCCTATTTTTATTCTGATTAAAATTGCTGCCACTAAAGCTTAAAACCATGTTCTTTAGAATTTTATGCCCCAGTATATACAAAAAAATGCTTTCTTAAAGCAATATTACTCTGCTTTCCAATGGACAACTTAATAATCCCGCGAAAATACCTCACAGTGAAACAAAACAGAACAAGAAATACCTCAGCTAAGTTCCCATTGGCCATATCCAAGGGGTCCTGATAGACGGTGCCCTCCACTGGCCCGTACATGGGCACGTTGTAGTACACAGTGTCAGTAGCGTAGGGCAGTTGTGGGTTGTAGCATGGGGTTCTTGGTGGGCTACCAGGGGGTGGCATTGAAGATTGGGGGGCGCCCTGGTTGCCCACCACGTATTGCGGTGGACCTCCATTGGAGTAGTAGTTGTAGTCGTACTGCAACATTGTAAACACAAATGTTATTTTTTCCATCCAGTCACAGTAAACAAACTATTACTGCAGCTCATGCATTGCAAATGAACACAAAAGCAAAAAACCTGTAAGTCTAGAATAACAACAATGTCCCGGAATTAAACAATATAAGAGGTATAAAATCTCTAAAAATCAAACTAAATTTGCAAAGTACCTAAACTTTCCATTCAAAACTCTATTTTTTTCAAACAATAAATAACAAAGTAACTATTTCACCTACAAATTCAACCGTAAATAAAGCACAAGATGGAATAACTAAAACCTAGACAACTTCTGAAACACTAGAAATGCACAAGATGTTATCATTATTTTATGTTAAAATCTCAATTTCCTTTTCTAATTATTTTTTGTAAACATGCTATGCAAAACATAACACACAAAATCAGTCTAAAAAATTCACTAAAATAAAGCCAGCTGTCAAATAAATACATTTGTTTTACAAAAACAGAAATTAATATCAAACACCATCGGACAACGTGCACAAACAATTAGCTAGAGACCTTAAAAAAGGGGTAGAACATGAAGTAGGGCGACCTCAGTATTGCAAGCCGTCCAACAGTACGTACGCAGGTTGAGTCACTGGATAAAGCCCCTCCGATATGTAATTGCTGGACTGAACATATACAGTTACACACAGTGATTGCCAACATAAGACACAAGTCTACACAAGCTTACAAGTAGAAAACGAATCCTCTATTGTTTATGTTGACAAAATACAATAATTTTTAATTCTAATATATTTTGTTTATGATACCTCAAAATACTGTGTTCATTTTTCACAATTATTTTCAAATTAAAAGGGGCAATAGCAACAAATAATTGATATTATATCAGTTATAGCCCAGTAGAAATCGACACTAAATAAGGCTAAATTCGCAAAGCATGATGTAGTTCTGATTTTTTTGTATGTTATATGGACCACTTAGGGTAGTGTGAATCCAAATTTGCAACTTCGAAAAACTTGTGCTCGCTGCGCACCACGCGAAAAACTGTGATATTTTGGGACTTTTTTGACATTTGGCTCTACAAGTCATAAACTATGCATTTTTCGACAAACAAATCTTAGTACTTTTTAAAACTAATTAAATTTACAGCAATTTATGCCCAACCACAGCTCTATAAACCCTATAGGGACCAAGCTGTGGCCCTTCAAAGATGGTCCATTTTTCCCGAAAATTGACAATTTTAAGTTTTGCACCCCTTCGGAGCAAAATATTGGCAAAATCGCTCGTCCTATGAGAAAAGTCATTAAAAGTAAAGTTGTAGTACATTTAATTTGCTTTCATTAAAGCACAGAACGAAGTCTGTGAGACTAAAAGTTCACACACAATCTCGAAAGAACGAAAAGATGGTAAGAATTGATTTTTCAAGTATTAAGACAAATCTCTTTGAATACATATTTGTGTGTATAGTACCAAAGGAAAAGGCATAAAATCATGTGAAAAGGATATACTAACTACTTTAAATAACTACTTTTTAATTTGTTTTTGACTCCTCCATGATCATTACAATACCCCAGGAGAATATGTTTTCGAATGACCGAAACAAAGAACGCCTCATTCAACATCTATGATCTGCATTCTCTCTCGAAAGGATTGAAACGAAGACAGCGACGGAAGACGCACCGCGATATCGTTCTGATGGCATTGGAGAAAACCACGAGCTACGATCATGTAATTGTGGTTGGAGAGGACGTGGACCTCCTTGTTCTCCTCTGTGGGTTGGGTTCTACCATCCACAACTTGCGCTTTCAGAAACGTGGACGTGGCAGAGGTGAGGCAGGGTGCATTCAGTATACCACCAGTGCGTTCAACTGAGGGAAATTTGAAGTGCCAAATGGGTTTGAACTGTTTCTTCACGCTTATACTGGATGTGACACCACCTCTGCCCTTTTCTGGCAGGGAAAAGGGAAATTGTGGGATCAATTTCAGAAGAGGAAGGACCTAGTAGACCTGGCTGCCATCTTCCTATTAACAGATGCAACGCATGAGAGTATTGCGAAAGCTAGCGAAAAGTATCTGGTGGCTCTTTACGAAGGTGTTCCAGCCACTCAGAGACTGTATGACCTGAGGTTCCAGCTGTTCGTGAAGACAGCAGCAAATGCAAAGGTAAATCTGGCACGTTTGCCCCCAACCACCGAGGCTTCCTCTTTCCATGGGTTCTGCACCTACCACCGAGTCTAGGCCTTGTATCACTGTGACCATTCCTGATCTATTGTGATCGCCCCCTTTGCTACAGTTCAGTGCTAAGATTTGAAACAGTTAAAAACTTCACAATGTTTTTAGCAGTGAGTTGTTTTACCTCATCTGGGTGAAGTAAATAGTTACCAAGGTGGGTATTTCTTTTACGTATCAGTAGGCCGCACTCACACAAGAGATGCATGGGTGTTTCACCTGCTTCTTGGCAGAACCTGCACACTCTAGTGTCCCGGAGCTTGAGGTTGAACATGTGTACGAGATCGTACTTTGACAGAATCCCCGGACAACCAGGTCATCAGCGTAACCTAGAGTGTCATCCTGGCTTCTGCCATCTTATGCAGGAGCTGATCTACAGCAAGGGTCCATAGTAAGGGCGAGAGGACGCCTCCTTGCGGACAGCCTCATGTGGTAGTAACTTCAGGGTTTGTTCCGTGGACGGCTACCTTGGCAGTACGGTTCGAGAGCATCGCTTTTACCCATCTAGTTGTTGTGGGATTCACTTGTTTGCTTTCCAAACTCCTAACTAGGTAGTGTCTCAATCGGCGTATTCTCGAAAGAACCCCCAATGTCAAGAAATACATATAGTGCAATTTGTTTGTCTTCCAATGCCTTTTCCACTCTGTCCACAAAGTTTCCGTGGATTTACCTCTACGGTAGTCATGTTGGTTACAACTAATAGGGTTGACCGTTAAGGCCTCTTCCCTGATATCCCTATCCAGTACCTTCTCCATTGCTTTCAACAGAAAGGATGTAAGGCGCTGATTGGTCTGAAAGTCTGAATTTGTCCAAATATACATGTACGTACAACTAATATATGTATAAGTTTTTAATTTAAAACCTGTTCTTTTTCTACTTTTCCGAATTATATACTTTTGTTAATTAACCAAATCTGCATATTAAAAAGTAATTCGCGTTTATACATGATTTTATGCCTTTTCCTTTGGTACGATCGACAGCACATCACGCGTAACACCACCAGTATAAACTGAACTCTGACTACTATGGCGCGCATTCTCCGTGCGGCCGGTACAAAGTCCAAAGTGTTACGCTTGACGTGCGGTCGACTGTACTATACACACAAATATGTATTCAAAGAGATTTGTGTCAATACTTGAAAAATCAATTTTTACCATCTTTTCGTTCTTTCGAGATTGTGTGTGAACTATTAGTCTCACAGACTTCGTTCTGTGCTTTAATGAAAGAAAATTAAATGTACTACAACTTTACTTTTAATGACTTTTCTCATAGGACGAGCAATTTTGCCAATATGTTGCTCCGAATGGGAGCAAAACTTTAAATTGTCAATTTTCGGGAAAAATGGACCATCTTCGAAGGGCCACAGCTTGGTCCCTATAGGGTTTATAGAGCTGCGGTTGGGCTTAAATTGCTGCAAATTTAATTAACTTTAATAAGTACTAAGATTTATTTGTCGAAAAACGCATAGTTTATGACTCTTAGAGCCAAATGTCAAAAAAGTCCCAAAATATCGCATTTTTCGCGTGGTGCGCAGCGAGCACAAGTTTTTCGAAGTTGCAAATTTGGATTCACACTACCCTAAGTGGTCCATACAACATACAAAAAAAATCAGAACTACATCATGCTTTATGAATTTAGCCTTTTTTAGTGTCGATTTCTACTGGGCTAATTATTTATGTTGACAAGATACAATAATTTTTAATTCTAATATATTTTGTTTATGATGCCTCAAAATACTGTGTTCATTTTTCATAATTATTTTCAAATTAAAAGGGGCAATAGCAACAAATAATTGACACTATATCAGTTACTAATGAAAGCCGAGTCATCCAATTTTTTTTTAATTTCTTGAAATTATATTAATTAATTAATATGTTTCTATTCAATGTTAGGGAAGCTAACCGAAAAATTTGTAGTGTAGAATGGGCGCAAAATGAAGTCGAATATTCCTTTGCCATTTTTGGCCCAGATACATAGTTTTCCCATAAATCCGTGCTAAAATTGGTACCGCAAATCTTTTGAACTGCTGAATAAATCTCTATAATGCATTGTTTTTTGAAATCTAGCATGTTACTTGCGGTACTTTTTTAATATGTCAGTTTTTGATATTTGATAAAAATTTGACGTTTTCAGTAGAATAATCTGTCAATAATTTTTCGGTGTATTTATTCAACGGAAATGGTAATATTTACATCTGCATAATATGGCGATATGCTTTTTGTGTATGGGGAATGTGGTGGCAATGCAATTGGTGCAGTTCGGCGTTATGCACAGCCCTTTCCACAACGTCGAATACCACATCGAGAAACATTCACAGTGGTGACACAAATAATTACAGAGACAGGATCCGTCTCTCCTAGACCACGCGAAGCAGGGATAGAAAGACAAGTGTGTGTCTTGGATGCAAAAGTAGAGATTCTCAATCGTGTTGAAAATGATGCATCAGTTAGCACACGCGAAATAGTGCGAGAAGTAGGTGTAAGTCATTGGACCGTTTGGAGAACTTTACATGAGAACCTTCTTTATCCATACCATGTGCAACGGGTTCAAAGCTTAGAGGAATATCACTATGCTCCTAGGATTAATTTCTGCCGGTGGCTTTTGCAGCAGACTGAGCAACATCCAGAATTTCTTTCCAAACTCCTTTATGACAGACGAGCGTTGTTTTACCAGGGATGGTATACTCAATTATCATAACACTCATGTCTGGGCGGATGAAAATCCACATGAAGCCCGTCAGAAAAATTTTCAGCGTCGTTTTTCTATTAACGTTTTTTTGGGAATTTTCTGATTGGTCCTTTCGTGTTACCCGCTCGGCTAAACAGTGTACACTGTTTGCGGTTTTTAAGGTACCACCTACCCGATCTGCTAGAAAATGTACCACTGGCCACACGCCAAAATATGTGGTTCATGCACGATGGTGCCCCAGTTCACTTTAGTCGGGATGTTTGGACATAACATTCCCAAATAGATGGATTGGCAGAAATGGACCTATTGCTTGGCCGGCCCGAACAGCTGATCTGAATAGTTGCAATTTTTTTCTGTGGGGACACATGAAAGGTAAGAAATGCTGAAGATCTCCAGCAACGCATTATGACTGTTGCTGACAGCATTCGCAACGACGTACAAATTCTTGCCAGGGTAAGAGTCTTTTACGCACAGAACCAGAGCTTGTATCAGGGCAGACGGCGCCCACTTTGAGCAATTTCTTCAATGTTCATTTTTGTATTGATTAATT
Source organism: Limonius californicus (assembly GCA_014611495.1). Classification (NCBI taxonomy): domain Eukaryota; kingdom Metazoa; phylum Arthropoda; class Insecta; order Coleoptera; family Elateridae; genus Limonius; species Limonius californicus. Next base: position 11,122 of record JABXWE010054063.1, read on the forward strand.
TTTTATTTACTGTTTATTTGTTTACATGTTTCTTAAAAAATAAAGTTTCCAAACATTGATAATGTTGCTTGTGGTTTTAATGGGAAATTAAAACAAATCTAGCAAAAAAAAAACAGATCGATCAATTTTTTCACATCCCTTCTCACATGCTAGATTAAAAAACTGTGCATTATCAAAGTTTAATTTCAGCAGTCTAAAAAGTTTTTGGCACCAATTTTAACAGTGATTTATGAGGAAACCATCCATTTAAGCCAAAAATGGCAAAGGAATATTCGACTTCATTTCGGCCACTGATTCACCCCTAGAAATTTTTCAATCGACTTCCGTAACGCCCTGTATAATATACAGTTTTTGAGTACTTGCAGTTTAACCACAACTTACACATTTCAACTAAAGACACTCTAATAGACTATACAAGGCAATAAACAACTCACCCATCCAATATTAAATCTACATTTAATTTAGACTAAAACATTAAGATTTTTACCATCATGACAAGAAGAAATTGTGATCAATACCTATTCACAGACCTAGAATGCCACGACTGCATAAACCAAGTTAAAGGAGTTCCATATTTAATTAAAGAATATGATATTCTTTTCAAGAATTATATACAAATTTATAAAATTCTTCTAGATCAAGAAAAATGTTCTGGATTAACTATTTCTGAATGGTGACTCATTTTACTCAAGCCATGGCAGTGCTGACTAATATACAGGTATATTTTTTAATAGAATATATTAGTTCTTATGATCAGCATTTTTCAGTTTCGGATTAGCACTTTATTTTACAAACGCATTTCTGTCTTTGTTAGTTGCTTGCAGATTCATATTTCCGACAAAGACATATATCGTAGTGACATCTGCGAACTAAACAACACCAACACTGTACGTGTGAGGTATTCTGTCGGCTGACACGTTTAGTAGAAAGAAACAGAGATACTTGAAGAATGTCGCGCAGATGCATCCAAACGTCACTACTTAAATCCGTTTCCAGCAGTACTTAAAATGTTTTAGAGGTTTATACGGTAATATTTTATTTTATACACTTGGGAAACCTTTATTTTTTTGGGAAATATTTCGACGACAATGTCGGAGCCTTTGTCAACGGCGTCCCAGATCCGGTCAAAATTATGACAGCCAGATGTGTAAAAACTGTTGAAGGACGACAAAAGCGCAGTTTGGCTTAATTGCACACCAAGGGTACTTTCTACCTAACTTAAGTGCTATTCTAAAAACCTAAAATTAAATTGTCTTTTACAAATCCCAAATTTTCACTAATATTCGTAGCACTATAGTTATGAACAGCCAGTTCAACATTGGATGTTAGTTGGTATTTAGCTATTCTAAAAAGAAAACGCTGTTAGAAATGTCCGGAAATTTTTCGAACGGGCAGTGTCAACAGTTTGTGTTAAATCTATTCGATTATTTTACGCGCCAAAAAGACAATTTTGGCCCATTACGCGACGTTGTAGCGATTCGAGAACGAATTGCAGATGCATTAAAAATAAGTTTACCCACCATACGGAAAATAGTGCAGCACAGGAAAGACAACCTGCCATTAATAAAAAAAAGTGCACAGCTCCAGAAAAAAGTTAAAAACTGAAGATATGCCCGAAACATTAAAAATGACAGTTACAGATGTAGTGTACAGAATGTACGTTGAAAAAAT
>JABXWE010054066.1:0-12604 GCA_014611495.1 Limonius californicus
CATAAGAGCATAACGGTCTCAGGTGCGTACACTGTGAAACTTTGATATCAAAGTTTATTAGGGTCAAAACCACGATAAGAGAAATCTGTAATTCAGAACCGAGATAGATATGAAATAAGAACATTGTGAAACTCTGCCACCAGAGTTAGTAGGTTCACCTGCATAAGAGCATAACGGTCTCAGGTGCGTACACTGTGAAACTTTGATATCAAAGTTTATTAGGGTCAAAACCACGATAAGAGAAATCTGTAACTCAGAACCGAGATAGCTATGAAATAAGAATATTGTGAAACTCTGCCACCAGAGTTAGTAGGTTCACCTGAATAAGAGCATAACAGTCTCAGGTGCGTACACTGTGAAACTTTGATATCAAAGTTTATTAGGGTCAAAACCACGATAAGAGAAATCTGTAACTCAGAACCGAGATAGCTATGAAATAAGAACATTGTGAAACTCAGCCACCAGAGTTAGTAGGTTCAACTGCATAAGAGCATAACGGTCTCGGCTACGTACTCAACACCCATTGATGCGTAGCTTACAACTACCTGGTGTTGCAGTAGCGGTGTCAGGCGGTATACATTGCGGGCATGCTAACGCGCTGCAGCACCCCACCCGATCCCACCATATCCGCATTCCTACCCACCCACTGGCATGGGGTAGGCCTGGCGTATCCAGGAGTGACCTTCAAGTCAGCTCCATGTCAGATGATGATGATGATGATGTGGTAAAAGTAAAAAAATCTATAAATTATTTTCCGTTTTAATTTGAAAGTTTATTTCCATCTATGAAAATTTGAAATTTACCTTAAACCGCTATGAACAATAAAAATAATATACTACTATATGATATGTTATCGGTTGTTTATGTTAAAATAATTCAATTTACGTTTTGTTTCTAATTCAACCACATAGTTTCTTTACGTTAGGGGGTATACCTACTATCTGTGGAATTCCGATCTGCTTAAAATATAAAAAGAAGCTGTATAAAAGTGGAAGTTAGATATAATATTAAATCAGCCTTTATTTTGGTAATTGATCTGCAATTTCCATATAATGCAGTTTGTTTGACCTTGTGGCGCCTTACAAATATACTACTGTAAATATCGAAAGCCTCTTGGAACTACGATACAATCCACGCTTTTTCGCCCATTATTACACCATCTAATCAGAACTGACTATATAATGCAGTAAATACGTTGTTAGTAAGCCGGTGTTTCCTTCACCCTCATAATTATAATAATATGATTATTATGCCGTTAAGTTACACCACTACCCACTGAAAACACTACATAGTATATAAATCAATATCGCTCGGTAATGCGAATAATGGCAAGTGCTGTTGAATATTGATTTTTTAATATTAAATTACTTTGCATTCTCTCAATTTTATGCTATTATCAATAATGTAATTATTCATAAGTCATCTTGTGGGTGTGTTTGCTTAGCTTTGTGTAAACAAGTTTAATGCGATCTTTATAACTTGTAAATCTATGATCTGTAATAAAATACGTATAGCCCAAGTGTAATAGATTTGTTGCCTACGGGGAGGAATTAGTCACCGTATTCTCTCGCTATCGTAGAAATAAGAATAAAATAATAACAGTAATAATAAATGTAATCAAGAGAACACCAGAATGATCGAAATAATATACGTGTTAGCCTTTTATTAAAAAAATGTAATCAGTAAAATATATTATATTTTGTTCTAGTAACCCTAAATTTAAGTTAATTGAATAATTTTTTATTCTCATGTATTTGTGTTTGCCTAATCTGCTGTCAGGAGACAGTAAATTTTAAATGGCTTTATATAACAATAAAAAATTGTTAACTAAATATGCCGTATGCTATGTACACCATTGAAACGGGAAAAATAAACTTTGTAAGAATTAAAATCAATGCTGGGTTTTTGCGCGAGACCCTGATGCTTCAACATATCAACCTATCAGGCTCTAGTTGCAGAACGTCAATATTACATATAATAGTACTAAGCCATCAATCGGTTCTTCAGTTAATTTAAAAATTGATACTAACTAAACCAATTAAAGTCCTAATTACAGCAATCGACAACAGTTGACCTGTGTGGTTTCAACTACTACTACTACTACAACTACTACTTTTGTCTCATTGTCGTTTTTACGTTACAACTGTAGACCAAATTCTCTATGGACCTTTTAGCAATTTTTTAAAACTGGGGCATTACAGACTACAGTGTTCTAAGTAATGACCTATACTAAAAATAATTTTTATGTGCAGTTCTAAGAATTGTTTATTCTGATAAAACAGGTAGAAATTATTTTTTGTAGTGCATATACATAGGGGACACTGCCTATTATAATCTGTGCTTCCCATTTCAAATACCTCAAGTACGCGCCATATCAATCTTATTCGTCTTAGCATACTTATCCTAGATTCGTTGAAATCCATCGGTCTCCAAATGGGATATGGTAAAATCTTCAATAAATAAAACACAGTCGATAGTTTAATTTTCACATACTACAGGATTTGATTTACGTTTAATATGTTTGTTTGTTTATTAAAAAATTTTTCCCTACGATTTCTACATATTTCATTAATTTTTACGGGTCTGAAGATATGCCCATAGTGGTCACGAAAACTTTAACTTCTTAATCTACACCTTTACAATTATATTATTTTGTGGGATCGACTGTGTTTTATTTATTGAAGATACTTATCCTATATAAGCCAAAGACGCTAAGCCGAAAACTTTGGTTGGACTAAAATGTTTTTAGGTAAAACCTGCTAGAATTACACATTTGTATCGGATATTTTCAAGAAGTGAATAAATGGCACAACCCTAATAGGTCCACATTTCTTAGAAGATCCTGTTCATCTCGATTTCCATCAAAACAACTTGCCACGGCTGTTGAATACTGCTGAAATGCTCCACCACAGTACAAAACTATGCGGTTACAACAAGCTGGTGTTCCGGCACACTGCTGTTAGAAACCATGTGAAATTAAAATTTCCTAGAGGTGGATTGGTTACACAACTGGCTGGGTCGGCCCAGCCTCTAGAGATACCATTTGTGAGACTCCCATAGATGAACACACACATGATTCTTAGCTAAATCATGTATTATAAAGACAGCCGTGTGTGAAATAGCGAACGGGTAGCACTTAGAACAACATGTATCTTAAAATACTGTATTATAGCAACTGCAATACAAATAATTCAATGAACTGATTCTTGGCTACGTTTAATGATATTTTAATTAGATTATTTCGAGTTATACAAGGATGGTTCGTCAATTATTGTGCCTAACATAGAAGGTATTGACCGACAAATTAATAATTATTTTCCTAAAAACATCAGTTATTAACATTAATATATGCCAAGCTGCATATCTTCTTATTTATAAAAGTTATACATTTAATGTGGCGATGGTTATTTTGTTGAAACATTCGCAACAAGGGCTGTGATACAATACCTCTTTAAGAAGGGTTTATCACCGTAGGAAATTGATTTCAAATTAGCAAGCAAATCATGTCAACATGCACCAGGTGCTGGACCACCAAAAACTGTTGGCATTCAAGAAACTTTTGATTTGGTCCATGATGTAGTGGTGAGTGATCAGATAATTACGGTCAAATATATTGCTGAGACATGTGGCTATTCCGTTGGAAGCGCCATCTAATCAGAAGCGGGTCAGGTTTCTACTGCTGCGAGTAATTTGACATTAATGGACACGGATTTGGATGGATTTTTGGAAAGATTTACAACTATATACAGGGTGTCCCAAAACTCCTGGGACATAGAGCTACCACGTATTCTAGAGGTCAAAAGAAGTCGATTGGACCCAACTTTGTCATATACCAAAATGTACCGTTTGCCCGTGTGAGGAGTTCAAAGTTTACTTAAAAAATCACATTTTTGTATGCTGTTCAGAAACGTGTCAACCAATTTTAATGAAATTTGGTACCTGGGCACTTCAAAGGAAGCCACTACTTTCAGTAACGAAAGAAACCCAAAGAAAATTGAAGAAGGGTTAAAACCACCCCCACCCCCTGATAAATTTGTTCAGAATTTTTTTAAGGATGATGATACGATTCTATGTTTTTTTTAAGGTGAAGACTTACTCATTAGCTTCATTTTTTGATTTTTAGTGATAAATATTTTAATTGTTGGTATATTTAATTCGTGGTGAGTTAGGGAATTCATAATAAACCAAGAGGCATTGAGTATTATTCTCAGCACTTTATTTTAAAAAGACTGTATTTTGTTTAAATGCGTGTCACTGGCGTTGCTCCACACTAGAAAACCGTAACTTAAAATAGAACGAATTATAGATGTGTAGATGAGCGTCCCGCAATCCGTTTTCAATGATGACTTCTTATTCAGTATTGGATATAGTTTGATCAATCTTGAGTGGGCCTCGTTCGGTGTTTTGTTGATATGGTACCCCCAAGATAATCATTGATCTAGAATCTAGATGAACACCAAAGTATTTAACTGCGCTATCGGTTCGATTCCAAGAAACATTTTGGTCGTTAATTTTTACGTTAGGTGGATTATTTAATGTACGCAGAGTGAATATTTTCGCGTCCGATTTCAGTGTGTTTAGCTGTAATCTTCACTTGTCGCACCATTTAGTAACGATGTCTATACTTTCTTGAATAATAGCAGTGTTTATATCGTTGCTTTGACTTAGAATCGTAGTATCGTCAGCAAATATCGCAAGTGTAGTATTTATTACTTCTGGTATGTCATAGACATAGATGTTTAACAATAATGGGCCCAGTATCGCCCCCTGTGGGAGTCCTGCTGCCGTTGCTTTTTGTTCCGAAATAGCGGAGTTTATAACTGTTGAAGATTTACGGTGTTCAAGGAAAGATTTAATAATATGAATAAGATAGTGTGACGTCTTGATTTTTATAAGTTTAAATACGATTTCACTATGCCATACCTTATCGAAGGCTTGCTTAATATCAATGAAGACAGCCGCTGTATATTTTTTGTTTTCAAACCCAGATTCAATATATTATAATTGATGAGTACTGGTAGAGTATCGGAATCCAAACTGGTATTTCGGGATAATATTTTCGGAGTTGACGAATTCTCAGAATTTTCTGTTCACTTTTTCAAATACTTTAGAGATGCTTGGAAGGAGACTTATTGGTCTATAACCTGAAGTTTCATTTGCCTTCTTACCTGGTTTGTGAAACAATAGAATCATAGCGTACTACCATTGATCGGGAAAGTAGTCGTATGTAAAATATGCGTTAAATATGGATACTAGATATGCTGTAGTTTTCTTGGGTATATTCTTAAGTAAAGTATTTGTAATTAGATGGTGGTCAGATGTTTTTCTTTATTTGGAAGCTTATCGACTATTTCTTTGATTCCGCTTGGTGTAATTGGTTCAATATGCTTTGAGATAGAGGAAAGGGTGTTTCTGATTTCATTTCTAATTTGTGAGCGGTCTAGTGCATTACTATTTTCGCCAGGGCTTGTAAAATACTTCACTTTTTTCGTATTCTGCGGCGTGGTATATAGTTGCCTCAAGATTGGTTTGGCACTCGCCACATTGTCGGATCTCCAGATTTTAAACCATTTATATAATCAGTATACCTATTTATTCTGCGTTTCTTCTTGGTGGATTCTGCGAACAAGATAATTTAAACGCGTTCTAACGATAGGATCTCTTGTAATCATCCATTGTCTTTATCTTGTAAAATCGTCCTAAACATCGTACAGTCTATTCGTCTGTTGATTAATCTTAGGGGGCTTAGTGTTAAATGTCAAAAATATCGGAATTATGATCTGCTCAGTAAGGGTAGTACGTTTGTTCTTCAAGTAGCGAAATTTCGATTTCGTGTGTGGTGAGTACCGAGTAGAGTCTATTGCCATTGGGATTGCTTACTCTGCAACCCCATATCATCGGTATTCTGTGTGTTAACCTTTTAGAGGATGTTAAGAAATAAAATTGTTTCAAATGTCTAAGTCATTTGCTTCTATATCAGGGACAATAAGTGATGAACCTCCCTCGTATATGATAATAATATATTTATTATTGTATTACCTTCAGTTGCCATGATATATGTAATTTATGTTACGCAAAATTAAGTACTCTGTGGAAATAAAAGGATTCAAGCGTTCCCCGTTTTAGCTCGCCTATGCAAAAATTCAAATTACGACTGCCAAAGTTGTCATCAATATCGATTACCTAAATTTCTATAAAAACAATTTTTCATTTGAAACATTTTTTGAGAAGTTGTCGGCGTAAATCAACGGCTGACATGGCACATAACGGTGTAACGTCAAATTTAAATGGATGGCGGATATTATAGGCGGTTTATCAAATTTTAAAAAATTACGGGAAATTTATGATGCAACAACAGAGCCAAAGATGAGCTGACAGGGTGTGCGTTTAATTGCATTTTTGTATAACTCACAGATAAATGGTAGAGCTAAGTTCGGAAAGTAGCAGCGAATGAAAATCGGTCGATTTCTTCAAGATTAGAGTCTTGCGGGCTTTAATAGTTACTTCGGCGGAAATATTTTTGATGGAGTTGCCATCGGTCTCGCTTTCCATCCATTCAGTTGGCGCTGACGTCTTTTCTTAGTCGAAAATTTCTATCGCTCACCGACAGCGTCTTGCAATTAAATTGTCAAGTCGTCATTCCGGATCATTAGACGAATGATTTATATCCAAAAATTAATTCCAGTCAATCCTAAATGCATAATTTATAGAATTAGGGACGAAGATGCCGGAATAAAAGGCGACAAACACCCCCGGAAATTGATAAATTCTACATACGGTGGCCGGGAAGAATTGATTTATTGAATAAATATGGAAATCCGTTTTGCTGGTTCATTTAATAAACTGAATTTATAATTCGCAGCTTCTGCGAGTTCATTAGTTTGCAGACGTCGCGATACAAAAGGACGAAGGGAATTGTTAAAGTGAAAATCGACGAGGAACGCCGCCGATAATGCATTCGCCGTTCAGCAGGTACGGAGCTTTCATTAAAATTGTAGTAATTAAATTGGTGGGCTGGTGTCTAGATCTGCTTTAACCTGTTAAAATCCTATTTAGTTCCATTAACTTCAACACATTTGATGTGAACTCAGATGATGGTTGCCGCAAGCTTCAGAGAAGCTCTTGTTAATTTTCAGGGATCTCGTGCGCATGGGAATTTAATTACCTGCATACAACTATGTTCATATTCTACGTACTTGTGGTTTTGGATGAACTTCGATTTTTAATTTCCAACAAAAACAAAACAAATTATACAAAATTACATACAAAGTATAACTTGCACATACAATTTAAAATAATTAGTTTTAATTTTAAGAAGTATCCAACACACAGTACATATACATTTACTAATTAAAATTAAAGTATTCCTTGCTGTATTGTTTTGATAGTTGTGACATGGCAGTACATGTACAACTTAAGACCGAATACAATGAAACCTATCAGTTAATCACAGCAGGTAGAAGAAATGAACAACCATATTACAGATGATTAGATATCAAGAAGAAGAACAAGAGGACAACCCCAAATGAGATGGTAGGAAGACATAAAGAAACACGCCGGGTTAATGTGGAATAGAAGGGCACAAGATCGAGAAACATGGCGACAAATTGAAGAGGCCTATATCCAGAAATGGATTAAAGAGGGCTGATGATGATGATGTTGATGGCGAGATATCAGTAGAGATAGAAGTTATGGGTATAGTGGCCAGCCTGAAAAACAATGAATCACTAGGAGAAAATGATACTATAGCAGATTTCTGAAAGAAGGGGGAGAAACAAAGAAGAAATGGTCGGAATCTAAGTATTTTGTACTCTAGTTACAAAAAAAAGCAACTTCACGGAATATAGAAACTACGGGGAATACCGCCCATGGCAAAAATGCATGCGTTTGTGGAATTCTTCAATTTCCTGTTCCCCAAGTTGAAAAGCGCATACGAAATATAATGCACACGGAAGGGATGTTAATTTTACATGGATTTCACCTACTTTTTATTTTCATAATACCAAATCAAATGACAAACGCGAAAAACTTTGAAAAAATTTAGATGTGGTGTAATATCGCCAAATCCGATGCGCGATTGCTGCCAGCATAGTGTAGTGGCAATGGCTTCGCATCGCCACCAAGGTCCCCAGACCTTACCCCATCAAATTTTTGTCTAAAGGAATAAATCAACAGCGAAGTCTACAAAGAAAAAGTAGACCTCAGAAGAGCTACACTGATGTTGCCAAGAAAGTTGAAAAGTGCGTTGAAGTCGGTGGTGGGATTTTTAATGAAGTATTGCAAATTATTATTATTGCATCATTTAAAGAATCAATAAATGTAATCGCTATGTCATTTGCATTACCTTAACACCATTAGTGAGGCTTTTTATGGACAACATTCAAATAGCTGTATCTCCATAACCATTGAGCGTGGTCATATGTTTATATAAACTTTTTTACCCAAATCAATCCATACTACCACCTCCTAAAATATTTACTATTCCGGAATCACTCTGTATATATTGTTTATTGATTTTAGACAAGTTTACCAGTCGGAAGTTAAGACACAATCAAGAGGCAAAAATTGAATGAAGTACTAGAATCTTTAAATTTTCAAGAGAATAACCAACTTAACAAAATCTGTGCGTAAAAACACTAAACGTATGATCATGGTGGAAGGCAGGGTCTGTGACAGATTTCAGGTTAACAAAGGATTACAGCAGGGTGACCCACTATCACCGATAATATTTACTCTAATACTGAAGAAAGTTGTAAGGGAAAGTAATATACATATACTAAGGGCACTGTTTATCACCACAAACATCAACGCACAGCATATGCTGACAATCTAGGGCTTTTAACACGTACGCCAGAAGAATTAAAAGAAATTTTTAGAAAACTAGAAGCAAAAGTCAAAGAATTGGGATTAGAAATTAATGAAGATAAGACAAAATACATGAAGATGCGGGTAACGAGAAACGTGTTGAACAAGCCCTTAAGATAGGGAAGTAAACGAGCATAATTTTATAGTAGTTAGGAGTTTTGACTATCTAGGACGATGTTAATGAATAGAAATGAAGAAAGTGAAGAAGTTGATAAAAGACTATGAAAAAGAAGTAACGGTCTAGGAGTTCTGGCAACTATGTTAAAATCAAACAAAGTACCAAAGAGAGCGAAAATACAGAGCAGTCATACGACCAATAGTTCTGTACGGATGTTAGACGTTGATCCCCAATATAGACACAGAAAATAACCTACACATATGGGAGAGCAAGACCGATTATACCGAAAGTGTTAAGGAAATTATTAAAGAAATTTTAGGAAAGTTCAAAGTGTTTTGCTCGATTTCAAATTCTTGAAATTACAGAATTGGGCAGCGAGTTATTTGAAAGAACAACTAACCGTGTTAATGTTTCCAAGCTTTGCTTTAACTCAGAAAACTTATTACGTCCCATAAAATTCTATTCTCAATGACCAAGTCTAGTAATCATTTTAGCTACAGAAACTTCATTATATTTAACAGCAATTTTCCGTGCTCTTACTTTTAGTTGGAATATTTTCCCTGCTCTTAAATATTCCCAACAAGACTTTTGAATATTAAATTATATTTAGATAACCTTACGTATAGGTACACTCTAGCGGCAGCGCTATCATTTATACAGCAATTACGCAAAATTATAATTGTTTCGGTTTGTAATACATTTTTACAGTACAAATTGTAACGAAAAAAGTTCAACATTTTGCAAGTAGGAACTGAAAAACTAAAATATTAATTATACAATTTATATATTTAAAGTCATTTGAGATTGGTGCTGCTCAAACGGTCACCAGCTAGGCAACATAAACTCGTGTCACTACTGCAATAGGTATTGTTACCGGCTAACAAGAGTGCATGAAGGAGCTGAAGTAAGGGGATTTCACTCCTTACAAAGAAACGCCATAGTAAGCAGTCTACTACCTGTTTTGAAAACATTTACTACAGCCTGGCTCATTCCCTAGCTGCGATATGCAGCTTACGTTTTTATGCAAAACTGTAATGCAGGGTTTCCTGCATCAAGTATCCGAATTTTCTCGGAAGAACCCCGTTAACTGCATTCGTTGATCGGACGACAATGGTCCCACTAGTGGTACAAATACCAGCGACTGTCGTTATTGGGGGGGGGGGACATCAAAGCCGTCGGTCGCGATTGTCACTACGGTGGTAGTTGCTAGTTCAAAGTCAGAGGCGCTAGCGAAACCTGAAAATTCTAACACCAGGTTCCACCGCAACCAGAACGAATAAATTCAAAAAATATGCAACCCCGCTAAGACAACATATTAAGATTTTGTTTTCGCTAAACAGTAGATACACCCCTTGTACATATTTTAGAAGGTGTTCACAGTGTTTCACCTAACATATATTATTAATGGAACACCCGGTATATTATGGCATTTCTACAAAACCACTTCAGTGCTGATCAAATTGTGAGGCTATTTTCAACCGTTTTTCCGCTAGAGGTAGTTAATTTCCAAAAAGTGGTTAACTTCAGATGCTTGTAGTGGCAAACCTTTTTTGGTGTGAACTCTATACCAACAATTAGCAGCAATCAATTTTAAGACCGTTTGTCTATCAATCTCACGGTGATGAACTTCAGCTTGGGTTTTTCCAACAAGATGGTACAACAGCTCATACAGCAGGTGCAACTTTGAGTTTCCTTAAGCAATGGTTTATAACAGAAAATAAGCACAAATCGTTGGCCATCACGATTGCCAGACTGGGCAATTCTCGACTACCTTATGTTTGTAGATTTCAAAATGTGGATGCAGTTGCAGAGGGCCATAGTGAATACCATGATTGAAATCATACCGAGACAGCTATTACTAATTTTAGAAAGTCAGAAGGGCACAGTTAATGTTAGTTTAAATAATTACGGGGGCCATTTCGAGCAACTGCTGTAAGCAACAATATCGCAACATGTTTTTTAATATTTTTTTAATCATTTAAACTGTTAATAAATATAAATTATTTCGCAGGTTGAATTTTGTAATATAAAAATTTACGCACAACATAAATTTGCAAATTACAAGAAAAGTCTTTAAAAGTCGCTAAAGGTAGTTATTTTGCAAACAAATGTTGTACGTACATTTTTATTAACAAGTACGCTATTCGTTTCTTAATTTCCAGCGCTATTTAAAATATTATTTTACGCTATTGGAATTAGTTTAAGACACATTAAGTAGTAAGCGGACAAAAAATTCAATATGGAGCGGCACTTTCTATCATTTTCGGTCACACTGTAGAATACACATTCGATTTCCGGACACTATGGTTTATTTTCAGTACAGATTGAAATACAATAATTATCAGATTTAATTGATAATAAGTGATAGACAAACACGGAAAATGTGTTTTTTTTCAGTTTGTAATGTACATAAAGCAGAATTTCCGGAACTTGCATATGAATCGTTCAAAGTAGTCTGCAATATACCCGACATTTTTTTTTATTTAACCAAATCTGCATTTCATACCGTTTACGAAATTGCAGTGCCAGTACATTCTTATCCTGGACAGAATGTATACTACTACATCTAATTATTTTGGAGGCAATCTTTACACTCAACTAAAAGTATTTGAGAATCTAAAATAATAATTATAGCATACTGTCGTATACTGGGTTCTAATGAAGAACGGAGCAAAATTAGTTGTGTTAGATGGCACCACGATCTTTCGTATTACAATTAAAGTATCATTATGTGACATGTGCGTATGTCTCACTGTTGGATATCAGCTTCTTGTCTGTCAGATGTTTCTCCCCTGCACTAATGTGGCAGCAAGCACATCTACAGTATAACGTCAAATCCGAACGACAGAAATTCCGAAGGTTTTGGCATTAAAATCCCACAGTTGCTAACCGGATTGGGAAATTCTGTGTGGCGGGTTACACCACAAGATTTTTATACTCTGTGTTAGTAGTGCCATGGAGGCGAACCCAAGCTATAATAAGAAGTTTTATTCAGAAAGCAAGGACTCTAGTGCAAAAGAAAACTATTTTTACCTTCGAAAATCTAAAAAATATTTTGAAGCTACGTGAAAACGCGAGAAGCTAATGCCACAGCAAGAATAAGATTTCGAACAGCAAACAGGGAGTCTTGTCAGCAAAATAAGAAAAGCCAAGTGGTAAATGGGACAATTTTTTTTAACACTTGTTTGCCAGTTAAATAATAAAAAGATTAAGAATTTAAAGACTGCAATAGCGACAGTGTCAAAAATTAATTGTCGGAGAGATATGATCATTCAACGATAACTGTTTGTTAAGTTTATGTTTAACAGATTATACAGATTGTCTCGATTTTTTTTGAAACATAGCAATGAGTGCAACAAGGACAGACCGTAGGAGATGAAAGGTGGAGAATTTAAGTATCTATGGTTATTATGAAAATCAATTTAACATATTTGACATAATAAATGTAATTGTATGTGACATGCATGTCAATAATAATTAAAATCAGTACAAAATAATAAAGAATAGTATTATCAAAGCAAATAAAGAATTTCATACAAAATTAACGAAATTATTAACAAAATGAAAACTATATTAAATGTTCAAATAAACACCCTTGCTCAGCTAAACAGTATCCCATCC
>JABXWE010054067.1:0-12757 GCA_014611495.1 Limonius californicus
TTACGTCCCTTATTCTTGATCTTTCCATCTTTTATGGGATCTTTCCAAAGATCTGATGCCTTTTGCTCTACACTGTTATATTTTCTTGCGTATCCTCTATTCTTCCTTTTTTTCTACGTGTTCTCTCTAATTGTTTCTATAGTCTTCTATTAATTTGTTGATACTGCGCACTCCTAGCTCTCTTCTTCACTTCGCGTATAGCTTGCAGATCTTTTTTAAAATCACATCTCTAATGCTTTTGTAATTGTCGAGTTTTTACTTCCATATATGCCTCAAGGTATTGCCATTGTTTTATAGAACTTAACCAACGTATCATTTTTTATTTTATTTGTCAAGGTTTTATACAGTGTGTCCCAAAACCGGCAATATTTCAAGGATGAATTCCAGAACAGAGTCGAAAAGTCCGTATAAACATACGTCCTAAACGTAACCGTTAACGAATTATTGTTTATTTCATAATTTAGCTATGTGGCCAAAAGTTTGGTTCAAGGGATTTCTGAAATACTGATCTAGTTGCCATGATCGCGTCTTTTGTTTAGTAACATCGTTTTTAACAAATTATTGTTTGTAACTTGTCAGTTTATTACTGTGATACTGTAGTTATTGGCTCTTTGTATCCTTATTCCCATCGCACTTCACAATGTCAATGTTATTTTCAAATTAAGAATATGCAGATATTCATTATGTATACGATCTGTGTGATGGAAATGCTTTACCAGCACAACGAGAATATGTAGAAGATATCCCAATACAAGACTGGCTACGCGTGCAGTTTTTTTATTCGCATCGTCAGCTGAGGGAACATGGCACTTTCATTGCAAGACATGCAGTCGACCAAGGAGTTGTCCGTAGACCCATAAACGATGATGAACAAGTTCTTGATTTATTACAACAAGATCCGTCTTTAAGTGTTAACAATTGCATTACGTACTGGAATATGTAGAAACCAGGTTCGGAGAATAATATGAAGTGTTCGCTTACATCCATATGATCATCAAAGAGTTCAAGCTCGGTAATGATTTTGCAGCTCATCATCATCATCATCATCATCTGACATGCAGCTCGTTTAAAAATTTTGTAACTGGGTACAAAATAATCAAAAACTTTTCAAATGTCTATCAAATGAGGTAGAAATTCTAAAATGTTTGAAATAGACAATGACCACTTTGAACTTCAATCACGGAGGCATTACATTCGCAACTCACCCCTCCCCTCTTCGTATTTAGACCGTCGAAACAAGAGACGACAACCATAACACCACCTCTGCACAATCCCATGAACCGCCACTGGCGTCAAAAATATTGCATTTGAATTATACAGAGCGCAAATGAGCTTCTTTTGTGACAAAAAAAGTACACCTTCCTGAGGACAATCATCAGAAGTATTAGTGATTGTGGGGCCCCCTTTTAATCGGGGCCTTAAAACAGTTGTCTACTTAGTCTGCAAGTCAGCGCGCCATTGTCTAACTGTTCCTGACATTCATCGCCATCTTTAGAATATCTATTTATAAAAAAAAGCTGAAATTCGTAAATCCATTTACCAGAAAGGAATTGGCTTTTCTAACAAGAAAAAGATTTAAATGTGAACCGTGGCGAAAGGGGGCGAAAGAGCAGTTATCATTTCAATATCATCGCACATATGGAACCGTCATTGTGCGAAGCGATACGCTAAACAAATCCTATATGCAAACTCTGCGGCTCGGAGAGGATACATAAGGCTAATCGATTGGAGCCCCGCGACTTGGTCTTATCAGAGTCCAGCAGCCGCTCTGCGTTTCATTTTCAACATCTAAGTCAATATGCAAAACGCCGGTGAACCTTATTATACGCCACGTTTACATGTGAGGATCCTCGTAAAAACGTTTGAGATTTTTTCAATATTCACTTATTCTTCAGTTTCATTTCCCTGACATTTTTCGCTCGTATTTCTCGCATAACCTTTAGAATTACGTTACTTTGAAACATCCAACCAGCTAATTCGATTAAAAATCAGAGTAATTAAAAATTAATAACATTTTTATTTACTGTTTATGTAAGAAATAACGATTTTTAAAAAAGGAGTTAACTCGTTTGTGCTAATTAATATACCCAAAATCGTGGGTTCAACTCCCGCGTCTTGTTGTCGTTGGCGCAATGCTCTTGGGAAAATAAGCTATCAAGTTAGATTGATTATTGCATGTCAGTTGGAAATTATTACGAAACCTTGAATTGTTCTACTGTCTATTAAGAATTTTCCTAAAATTTTGCCTTAAATTACTATAATTTTGTTGTATCCTATTTAATTTATGAATGATATAGCTTGAAAACGGACATCATAAAGAGTATTGGATTTCAATGCATCGTATTTAATCAGATTTAGCATTTTAAAAAATGTCTAGTTACTTTTGTATTTCATATTATTTCTTTATTGTTGAAAACTTGGATTATTCTGCCTAATTTTTGCATTTATGTTTGGTCTAAACTTGTATTGGTAGCTAATTATACATTAAAAACCCATTTTAAATCTAACAGTTTTTTCTGCACAATTAAAAGAAAACAAACTGTAAGAAAGCTATTGTATATTCTTTATAATTGCACTTATTTTTAACTCTTACTTACTTTCAATAGAGTTCATATTATATACTTTCCCCTGTACATTTTCTATCAGTTTTAGGTTAGTAGTCTCTTTTTCTTTTCTTATTTTTCGTCTTCGAGTCCTTTGTCTCGAGACGTAGTGATGTCTTCTCGTATACCGGTATTGCGCTTTCTAAAATACCACAGCCATAGAGGACCTACAACTTAATGTGGGCCCCGAACCACGGGAAGTGTAAACAGTTCTACTCTAGAAAATATTTACTAAACAAATAACCTCGCTAGTTTGCCATTGCTTTTAGAGGGAGAACGGCAGTTACAAATCCGATGTACCGGTACTGGGAATTGAACCCCACACCACCAGCGTAGAAGTCTAACGCGCTGGCGTCTATCCCATCACCGCCTCTTTGCTTTTACTTTTTATGATAACAAATTCCTCCAAACCTCAAGCAAATTTCAGCTGTGGAATTATTAAAAATTAATTGATACTCATTGATAAAAGTTATAGAAGTTTATGGCCATCTACGAAAAGCTCAGGGAATTTTCAAAATTGTGTAGGTATGTATTTTAATTAACTTATTTTCTAATAATATTTCTTTAAATTGAATTAAAAATAATTATATGTTTCAAGATTTTCTAACAGTTTCTTGCCTTATACAAACTGCCAGTATTCCATATTCATTTTTAGAGGGGTGTCCAATTCCAAGCTTTAATATACACAACAAATTGAAATTCGTTGACTCTGTTTTTTTTTCAATTACAGATGTAGAATTCAAGATTACTATCTTTGCTCCCATTTGATCAATTTATTGGAAGGCTAGGCAAGGCTAAAGAATAGTTTGTCTAAAGTTTTGGAATTTTGAAATGTATATTGAGAAGACAGTAAAGATCTCGTTTTGTCTTGGAATTTTCGATATCAGAAGATAGTTGATCGGTTGCACAGCGAAGCAATGCAGGCGCCAGTCGTACGGTATTCGTAGTCCAGCACAATCCGCGCTGGTCAATACTTGGTTGGGTGGACCAATACGGTGGCATATGCAACCGCTCGTGCTTTGGAGGGTACAATTTCAATGTTCAAAGTAGTTTTTGCCTCATAAAATATACATGTCAAACGTAAGGCCGTTATAGGACCGGAGGGTACGTAAATCCGTCGGTGTCGGTTCTCATACGAACATCTTTGACTATTGTAAACCATGTAGTGGAACTTCTCTTCTCTGTTCGACGGGTTAGGCGAGCCTATTGCCCGGCATACGTGTAAAGAGGACTCACAAAACCTACTCTATTGAAGGTAATTAACAGGCCATTGGCCTATACACAGAAGAAGAAAATGGAGAAGAAGAAGGAAAAGAAGAAGAAGGAGAAGAAGAAGAAGGAGGAGGAGACGAAGAAGAAGAAGAAGAAGAAGATAGTTATTTCTCATCCACCTACTACCACACAGCTAAATAATTTCTTATTTTCGTACATTTATAACGTATTTCATCGAAAATTTCATGCTGAGATGTTTCAGGGAGCATTTAAGAATAACGTAAATATCAACATACAGTTAGTTAAAATTAATTTGGATTATTTTAAAAAAATGCGAACAAACTAAACAAATTATTATATCAAATGCATTAGCAATAAAAATTCAGTGCTACCACGAAAATAATGTCTTATGTGTAATTTTTCAATAACTTTTTCAGGAAAACTAATAGTTTTGATTGATTTAATTATTACTTTCACTCCAGTAAGTGTACTTATAACTTAATTTAACTGCTATTGGTGTATATTTATTTTTGTTTAACTCGGGAAACCAGATTTACGAAAGGAATTTAAAATTAGCATCTCATGGAGGTCTTTGACCTTCTTTTATTTTGAATTGAAAGTTTTTGGCAGAAAATACCTATGGCGTATTTCTAAAATTTACAAATAACTACCAATTAATCATTGAAGCAAATTGTTAAAAATATCGCCATTTTACAACGCCTTTGTCCTCTTTTTGGGAGTTCAGATAATTAAAGTTATTCTATTGGTAATTTTGAGTTTCTTATTTATGTCTATGACATAACCTATAATTACCTTCTGCTCTCAAGATTTGTTAAGCTTGTTTTTTGAACTTATTGTGGATGCATGCCGTTTTTAATAGCACTTCTTGCCACAATAACGATAATTAATATTACCATAACTGTTTTCCTAACAATAACCTCCAAAGTTGAACTTTACATTTTAGAATTTTAGAATTTTAGAATGGTATAAGAGACACAACCAATAAAGGTCACGTGTCGGAACTATGACGTCACAAATTAACAATGTACGCGTATATTTTTATTAACATAAGATGCAAATCCTATACTAAAGATTACCGTTTAAGTATTGTGTGGAGAGTACAAATGATCGGTTTATATTTTGTCAAAATTATTGCAAATAAAATAAAATTTTAAAAATTGTAATCTCTAAGATGGAGTTCCAAAATTTCCAAACAAGGTGTTCTAGCTCTTGGAAGTCACTCCCCATTAATTCAGAGCTGCATTGAAACCAAATTGTGGATGATTTATTGCTGATGAGAGTGGAGACATTTGTCGTGTTTATGGTATAGAACTTTTATAACTTAATCGGGCAAATGCATTATTGAAAGGAATAACAAGTCTTTTTAAATGACATGCATATTTTGAGTTTCAGAGCAAATAAAAATATGTGGCATTAACAAACTGAAAAGTGTAATACATTTCACAAACTTACAAATTAGAAGTAAAGGTGTGGTGTATTGGTGGTTGCATATGTTGAACTGGTGATAGCTTCTTAGGAAGAGTATATAGGATACGTCAGCTAAGTTGTCCTCCCTTAGAAGTGGTTGACGCAACCCAATATACATACAACGTGGCAACCGAAGTCGAGCTGTCAATTTACTTAAATTATACATAAGTGAGATGTTTTCAAATAACAAGAAATCAGATTTGTTGATATATTTGAATAGGCATAACTCGTATTATTACGCACAAAGATACGAATCAGCCATTATAAACGTTTTTTTCTGTAAATGTTTGATGTGGCATGGTAGATACCCATATTATTGGTACACACTTCTTCCATGAAAATGTAACTGGACAACGTTACTTGGATTTCCTGCAAAACATTTTGCCCGGATTGTTTAAAGATGTAAGACAATATAAGGCAAAAACTTTGGTATCAACATGATACCTGTCTTGACCCATTAGACAGGGTGGTATTGAAATAGTTGGTCAAACTTCGGGAGCGCGTTCTCCGCACCAAAATAAGAATAGAAGTTCGTATAAATCTTAGTCCGAAAATGTTTCATTACAGAGTTACAGCATTCTAAATTGAGACTTGTTCCGATCATTTTTCTGCATATAATTATGGCGATAGTTGGACTAATGTTTTGCATTTTTATGTGTATACATTACTCATTAAAGTTAAAAATTAGAGGTTAGCTTCGTTTTAATAAGTGCACTAGGGGCGTCTCAAGTGGCAGGATTAGGAACTGTTTTCTACTATATCTTTTACAGTCTTATATTTTTTCTAATTTTTAACAAAATAATCTTATTTGTTGTGCAAAAGTACTTAAAAAAGGTGCCCTTAGTAAAAGTAATTAAACTCAAACGTTTTCGAGATTTGTATTGTATTGAAGCCGTGCAGGTTTTTTTCACCCACAGCACTCAGGCCATAGGCCCATTGTGCATCCGCCCTGTTAGGACTCGTCCCCAAAAGCCCAGTGCCCACCGCGAAGGCTAGCAGCTGGTTTAAGGGGATGAGCTGTAAATCTTCCGGTTCCAGTATTCCAGCTTTAAGATGTTTGTACCGCAGCCTCATGAGTCTGAGGCATTAGCACATTATGTGAAGAAAAGATTCGTCCTCTTCCTGGCATAATCTGCAAGTGGTATCGTCTATAATGCCGATCCTATGTAGGTGTTTGTTCAGGTGACAGTGGCCCGGTAGGTGTCCTGTTAGAGTCCTGATTTGCTTCTTGTTCAAATTTAGGAGCTCTTGGAATTTTGGTAGGGGTTTCTCTCCAATAAAGAGTTTAGCCTGACTAGGTCCTTGTTGCGACGACCAGTCATGAACAAATTGGGTTTTCACCCAATTCTTCATTTTTAGTTTTGCATTGCATTGTGATATTCCGAGAACTGGTTCTGGTCCGAATGGGTGCCCATTAGAGCCCTGTCTGGCCAGCGAGCCCGCCTCTGCGTTACCATCGATGTAGCTGTGGCCTGGCACCCACAGCAGTTTTACTGAGTTGTGTTCACAGACGCAGAGTCGCATCAGAGCCAAGCGACATTCAAGCACTAGCTCCGAAGTTACCCTGCAAGACTTTACGGCTTGGAGAGCTGATTGGCTGTCCGAGCAAATGTGGATATGTTTATATGCGAAACCTCTTTCTAGGTTTTCATGAGTGCAGGCCAGTATAGCTTATACTTCGGCCTGGAAAACGGTGGCGTACTTGCCGAGAGAGAACGAAAGTTTTACTCTTGGTGATTCGCCATAGACACTTGCGCCTGTACCATGTTGGACCCTAGAGCCATCTGCGAACCATCCAGGGCCCTTGGGAGTCAGAAGGTTGCAGTTTTGGATACTTCAGTCTTCCCTAGCGGGAAGGACGATTTTGTAAGGTGTGTTGAAGAAGTATTTGGTGAGCATACAGTCACTTCTCATAATGAAGATGACATGGGCCTCCGCCAACCTCGGCAGGACCCTCATGTGCCCCAGTGGTACCCCAGCATTTGACCACTGCCCAGCACACTTGAGCCTGTAAGCTGTTCGAGATAATTCAATTATGAAAAATTGAATTTCCGTTAGGTATATGGATTAAGTTAGTATTACACATTCAGGAGAATAATACAATGTTACTTTTAACAAGAGTATACCTTTTTGGGTATTTTTGCATACCAAATAAAACTGTTTTGAAAAAAAGAAGAAAAATATAATAATGTAAAAGTTCAAACAGTTCCAAATACTCCCATTTAAGACGCCCCTGGTGCACTCTAATTTTCAACCTTGATGAGTAAGGTATATACATGAAATTTTAAAACATTTACCAACTATTACAAATTTATACGCAAAGTAGTGATAGGACAAACCTCACTTTAGAATGCTGTACCTCCGCAACAAAGCATTTTTGGACTAAGGTTCATATGAACTTTTTTTCTTGTTTTGGTGTGCAGAACTTGCTCCCAATTAGAGCAACTATTTCAGAACCACCTTGTAGTTGTATTGTTAGGAGTTACTTAAATAATATATCTAAAAAACTTTGGATGGGAAGAGGAGCTGCGCATATCCACCAAAATTGTGATATCACTCCGCTAGACTATTTTCTTTGGAGTACAAGTGAAGAATGGTATACCGAACTCCTGTCAATTACACCTGACACGTTTGGTCGAATCCGAAGCTATTCTTTAGAAAGAACTAGAAAATGCGTGGAAGTTAATGGTGGCATTCATTGATAGCCTTCTTGTCCCCCTGCTTGCCATCGGCCTTTTCTCTGCCACGTGTTTCTCCTCAGCGCTAAGATAGAAAACCTGCAGTTTAACGTCGAATCCGAACGACAGAAATTCCGGAGAAGGTTTTTAGCATTAAGATCCCACGGTTGCAAACCGGATTGGGAAATTGTGTGTGGTGGGTTGCAGACAAGATTTTTATAAATCTGCATAGTAATGCTTAGGTTTCGAACCCAAGCCAGAATCCACGTTTTACTCACAAAACAAGCGCTCCACCACGCTTGGAGGTATTATATGAATTAAATGAAACTTATTTTTTGTTGTTCTTTACCCGTTTAGCGTTTACTATATAGTACGGTTCTACCAATAAGTGCTTTTCTTGTTAAATGTCAATATTATCAATCAATCAATCAATATTATTAAAACTGTTAATTACTGCAGTACGAGATCAACTTGACAGAAAGCAGCTGTGGTACATTTCCATACTATAGAAGTTGAATAATCTCAGTTGCTGTGATACATGTATATTGGGTTGCGTCTATCGCTTCTAAGGCGGGACAACTTATTTAGCACACCCTGTAGTTTTCCACCTGGTGAAACTATTTTTGAAATAGATAATAGCTTACATCCAATTTCCGATATTTACGTTAGGAATTCTTACAGACACTAAACGAAACTTAAACTAAGAGGATGGTAAAAGTATTTATTCTTAGTCTTGTTTCTAGAAAACAAATTTCTGTTTCCATACTATCGTCCTAAGCTTGCAAAAATGTAGACGATGGTTTTTAGCAATTGTATAACTGGATTGTTTGCCTAATTCAAATCTACAAAATACTTTACTTTAGCTTGGCTGTCAATCCGTAAACGTAAACATTTCATAAAAAAATTTCAGAAAATTTATAATCCGCTCTTGATAAATTTGGATTTATGTCTCCACTTTGCCTTGAAAGTTAATTCCTCCTTTCCTTCCGGGTTTCTTCGCGAGATCTACTATTGACATATTCAAATTGGCAAGGCGAGTAAAGCAAATACGGTATCTGTTGCTGGAAGAAGAAGCGTGGGTTATCAGAACTCCGCACGCGGACCAAGCTGTCGCTGATCGAAATGATTAATGGCGGAGCACGGATATATTAGTCCGTGGATTGCACATTTCATACGTCTGCTCCACACCCGGCATTGTAAACAGTTTAACACATCTTCGCCCTCTCTGTATGTAAAGTGATTAGGTTCACCTAATAATAGTAAAAGCGATTAGAATCTATACGAGCGTCTCTTGAATGGAAAGGGATCTGTACTCTCCGGGAAGGTCTTCGGGATTAAAGCAAACACGGATTCCGGGAAAGTTATTAGGGGTCGCGAATCGAAAGGTGTAAATCCACGATTTTTGATTTAAGCCAGAAACTGCATCATTTTTCCGTGCAAGCTCGCGCGGAAGGAAACGAATACAAAAGCGAGTCCATTAGATTTTGAAGTGAAAATATGATATATCGATGGTATATGGGCTATTTTCCGCGTCAAAAAACCGATTTTAATATATAATGTGTCATATAAAATTATATCAAGTCTTGTATATGCATATTGTGGCGGCTAGCGATAAAATGGCCTTTTTATATGTTATAGATCTATAGATTATGCATTCTTCGCACAGAAATCCGCCATAAAAGTACTATATGCCCTCCCAGAAGGTTGATATACATTCAGTACTGCAGTAAAAGCAAATTTATTTCCTCTACTTTATGTGCTAAAAGGGCGTATGGCTGTGTGTGTATGCGAATATTTTCATAAATTTTCTTTACGTCCTTACTGACGTTATCAAGCCTTTTAACTTCAAAAACGTATATACCTAGCACCTGCGACGACCGTTATACGTCTATTAATTTTATTTGCTTAATATACAGATCTTATTCTGTATACACAGAGGATTAAAGATAAAATTTGAAGGCTAATTTTTAATACTTTTTACTTTATAATACTCCAGTAAATTGATTTACATTTACAGTTAAATAGAAAATTAGTTCAGCAAACAAAACGATTTGTTTGTTTGTTCGAAACAGAATTGGCACACCGCCAGTTTCATGTGATATCATTCCTACGAAAGAATCATTATATAATAAAATAAATTAAGTTGTTAAATGTTACATGTGAATCGGTGTTATTTTTTAAATCTTGTTTATGGAAAAAGAGTAAATGTTTCTGAGAAAACATTTATCCAACATTCGAGTTTGAGTGCTGTATATTCAAGCGTCAGCAGATTTCAACTGTTTCGCGACGTTGATTTGTTTTTAAGTTCAAATGCCGTTTATAACTGCCATCAAGCTGTGAAATGTCAAAATATCTACAAGTGGAAGAAAAGTTTAATACCTTTTAATTAAGTTTACATCAACGAAACTTATTATCAGACTTCCTTAGTAATTTTTGAAAAATTTTAACTTCGACATGACATAAAACATTTTTTTTATCTGAGTTTGAACAAGTTAGTGGTTATAGTTCACGCATGTTACAAAGTAAACAATTTAATGGAACATTTTTGTCTATGAACAAGTTGTAATAGAATTCTTAATTTTGCTACTTACCTGTGAGAAGATATAACAGCGACGAGGTCACTTAATCCAAGCGCTTTTACAAAGAATCGACAAAGGCAACAAGTATACATTAATAGAATATTAATATTAGTTTTTTTATTTATTAATATAAATACCAGCAAAGCAAGACTACGTTATTTTTATAAATTAATTGCAACTGTAACACCATATAACTGTAAAGGCAACCAGTTACTTGTATTGCTTCTATAACAACAACAACTAGGTAGCTACTTATTTTTTTATTATGTATTGCATAAACGCAAATAAATATGTTAATTTATTCTGATGTATTTGAAACACATACAGTGATCAATATACCTAAAAAATATAATGATAGAGAACTAAGATAGTTTTTTAAAATAATTGTAACTGTACAAACAAATTACTGTAAGGGCAGTCGGTTACTTGTACTGCTCTTGTACCATTAACTACGTACTTTTTTCTTAATTGATTGCGTAAATTGAAATAAATATGTTAACGTGTTTGGATTTATTTGCAATATACGTATACAGCAATCAATATACCGAAAAATATATTGCAAAAGCATTATTTTTGTAAAATAATTGTAACTGGTAAACCAAATATCTGTGAGTGCAACCAGTTACTTGTATACTGCTTCTATAACAGTAACTAAGTACTTACTTCTTCTATAAACATAAAGTAGTAACCAGTAACTAATAATTTTTTAATTTAATGCATAAATTTAAAATGAAAAATATAGTGTTTTCTTTAGATTTATTTGAAATATATGTAGCAATCAACATACCTAAAAAATGTATTGTAAAAGCAAGACTACGCTATTTTTATAAATTAATTGTAACTGTTAAACAGAGTAACTGCAAGTGCAGCCAGTACTTGAACTGCTTCTGTAACAGTAACTAATTAACTCTTCTTCTTCTTCTGTGTGTATAAGCCAATGACCTGTTGATTATATAATTCGTTGAGGTCTCTCTGCACGTGTCCCGGGCAGGGGGCTGATCTAACCCGTTGAACAGAGAATAGAAGTTCCGCTACATGGTTTACGATTGTCAAAGATGTTTATATGACAACAGGGACCGATGGCTTCTTAAGCACGACTGGTTGCATATGCTGTATTGCTGTACCACGAATATCGTTTAACCGGCGTCCACAGTGTTCCGATTCGCTACTTTACTTACTTTTTTGATATTTATAATTATGTTAATATAGTCTAATTGATTTGAATAATACACATAGCAATATATTATAAAATATCACGTTATTTTTGTAAATTAATTGTAACTGTAAAACCAAATAACTGCAAGAGCAACCGGTTACTTTCACTATTTATCTAACTGTAACTAAGTTACTTTTTAAATTGATTGTATAAAAGTTACTACAGAATATCAAATTCTAAAAATATTTACCTGAAGCTTTTACCAATTAATTTATGATAAACTTCATAAATTAACAGAAAGGGGTAATTTCTTCAATCAGTTACTTACAATTCCGACAAAAATTAGGGAGCTTATATTTTTCTTATCTTGTTTAACGTTTTCATTTTAAATTTAGTATACTTTTAAGAACTGAGTGAATCTGCGATTTATAATAAAGGGTTTGACAGAATATAGTGAGGCTAATTGTTCAAAAATTACGGTAGGTACTTTATCGTCAAATCAAACTTATAATTCGGTGCAATTAAGATAAAATAATTTGGGTTTTTGAACGTATTTTTCAGAAAGTTATTCAGCTTTAAGGAAAGATGTGAAGCTACGTCTTTCCGACTTAAAATAAAAAAGTATACATCTTTTTTTTATGTAAAATAATTCTTTTGTCTAATCATGCTCTCTTGTTTTACATGGATCCATTAGCACATTCTTTAATTCATGCCTGCTGTGCAGAATAGTTAAAAAGACCATTCATGATTGCGCAATTTCTTTCGATAATGAAGGTACGTATAGACAAAAAAGTACGTTCATAAGAAAGCAGTTCCCACCACGTATAGAAAATGTTTCTTGGCGAAGAAGTCGCAGTTTAAAGCATTGTCAAATTTTTTTCTGTGAAGCTATTGCCCATACACTTCGGTAAATTATACGTTAAACCAAATCAAAGATAAAATTGAGATTTTTCCTAAAATTAAAATGTACAAGATATTTTTTCCACCACAACAATAATTTTCCTGCGGGTTTCTTAATTCCAGCTTAACTGCTAATTGCAT
>JABXWE010054068.1:0-22764 GCA_014611495.1 Limonius californicus
TTTTTTTTTTTTTAGGGAGAGTGGGGGGGTAAATGTCGTGCGGGTCTTTATCGGGTCGTCTGGGGTTGTTATGTTACGGTTGTTATGTATTTTTATATAAATAGTTACCGATTATTTTTATCAAAAGCTTAAACATAAATAAATTGATCTCTCCAATTTGTGTATTTTACTAAAGAGTGTGGAGTTAAGGCCTTCTAAATAGGTTTGAGCTCCATAGTACGTAGCCGAAACCGTTATGCCATTATGCGTTTGAGCCTAATACATAAACTTTGATTTCAAAGTTTCACATTGTTCTTTTTCACATCATGCTATTGTTCTAAGGTTACTGATTGCACATTTCCTAGTTTCCTAATAACTAATAACCTATTTAATAGTTACTCCCAAACTTATTTAAACTGCCCGTGATGCGATTATGCATTTGGCCCTAATAAACTTTGGTTTCAAAGTTTCACATTGTTCATATTTCACATCTCGCTGAAACAAAAATTATTTATGATTGCTTTTAAAATGATAAATGAGAAAAATATAAAATGATTAAAAATAAGTATTTTTACCACCATATTACTTACTAGTTGTGACCATGCAAAGATGTTGGTAAATGAACTAAACAGTTAAAGTATCCCATACTGTTGGAAAGTATTCCTTAAACATTCACGAAAAACATGAAGCTCAGAATCGTTTGACCAGAAGTGAGATATAGGTATTGAGCCTGAGCCTGAGCCACGCTGGGGTTATCTACCAGTTACATACCGGATGTCCTTTTTAAAACGACCCATCGTGAATATCGAGAATGAAATAAGATACCAAAATAAAGTCGTAGGGTGTAAAGGGGTTCGCACTTCGCAGTATGGTATTACAATTGCTAACTGTCTATTCACCTCTTCACCGCCATTCTTAAAAATATTAAATTGTGCATTCTCATTATGTACAACCAATTAAACTCCTTTGTAAATACGAGTATCATCTAGCGCAAAAACATCGGATAATCCGACTTACATGACCAAAACTATTATTGTGAATTTTTACCTGAAAAATAAGTTTACAATGAAAATAAAATTCACTATTCGTTTGTTTTACTATGTTGTTTTGGCAAAATTGGAACTTTAGTCTAGCTAGAGTCAAGCTCAGTTCAACACTTTGCTTTTAAGAAATTAACAATACATTAGCCGACAACCACCGTGAACGGAGCACTGCTATTTATAATGGAAGCATGTTGATAAAATATGTGATAAATATGTTAGTCATGAGGATCTAATTGAATTTCAGGACGTTGAATTCACAAGATGTTGAATATATAAATTTTATTCCCATCCGATTTTGATGGGGGACTTTATATTTACGAAATTATGGCAGAAACGATAAATAATAACGCCCATCTGAATATTTGTTTCAGCAGTACATATTTTTTAATAGTTTCGTTAACAAATTAAATTAACGGTGGTGGATTGAAGAAAATTCCCACATCTATAAAGATTTGGATACTCAAAGGCCTTAGAAAATAAAGATATGAAAAGGACTATTGGGAAATAAAATTGCTTTTATTCCTCCAAGAAAATTTGAACAAGGTATATTTTATAAAATTCTTTACCTATCTAAATATATCCGATGTTATGTTCGTTTGATTCTGCCGCTTCTTACGAATCAAAATCTTATTTTATCGGCCGCTTCGTAGCCGATTACTATCTTGTTATTTCTCGAATACCGTTTAGTGGAAAATTTTTTTTGTTATCCTAGAGGAATGCCGATGAATATTTTGTCTAAGCGCTTGACCGTGAACGTTTACTGGGAATTTCCTGACCTTGAGGAAGCCCTACGTATTAATTATTCTAGAATTTTTGCAACATATTTCGTAATATGGTGAAATCTTCCAGCTGCTCGACATTTGCGTTCGTTTTTTTCGGCAGTCGACTTAAGATCTGCTCTCGACCCGGTTGCTTGTTAAGACCTCAGCGCCAACGACAAGTCCGCCCAAGCTTCTGAGGGTGAACGCACGTGGTTTTGAGTTGGAGTTTTTAGGCAACGCTTCTGCTAACTTAAGTTACCGTATCGATTTTCTTGCCTGAGGCAGAATATTCACGACATTGAGTCGGATTAAATATTAGCAGAGTATTGCGCTTTAGCAAAGACAATTTTGTGAAATTGTTTTCTCGACCTGTGTCGGATTACAGCCATTAACCCCGTGAATATTCACTAAACTGTGGCCACATTCAAACCTCGTTCAACGAAGATTTTATTCCGGACTGCAAGAACACCAGTAATTTCTCGTTTCCCGAAGAAGGTCGTGATCCAGCCTTCAGGGTGCTTGTGATTTTTATCCGCTTCTCAAGGACCTAGGAACACTCCAAATTGTGCCTCTCTCTCTACGCCCTTCCGAAGAAAACTAAGGTAAAACTTGCCAATGTACTATACAGTAATTGTTTTCCCCTGTTTACCAGTGCTTCGTTGGTAACTAAGAAATAGAACAGCTTAACACCTTCAGTTGTTCAGCGTTTCATTACTCGTTAAGGTTAACTTTAATTAATTCTGTAAACTCGAACATCGCTGACTGCGTAGATCGATTCATTAAAGTAAATATCGTAAGCCAGTGGCGGCGAGCTTTTTGGTTTGGACGTCCCAACACTCATTTGTTTAGCCCATAGTTTTTATTCTAGCTTGTTCGAAACTGTACTGTTTGTGTGCTATATTTTACTCAATAGATTTGGATACAGTTAAAATGTAGTACGATCTTTTATTCTGGTGTATTTTATTATCAGCATGAACTTTGTAAACATTATATACAGGAGGAGGCACAATAAAGGTGAGTTCAATTTCCGTAAGCTGCTGGTTTCTCGGCCGTCCTACGAGAACCTGCATTCAGCTGTAACCTGGATGGTGGTGCCCATTAATTTCGACTTGCCCTGTATACTACTACATTAGATTTCTATTCCTTAAGCATTTCACCCTACCACCACCACCACCCCTACTCCTCTGAGTTAAGCCGAAGGCACTTCCATCTTTCCTGCTGCGGTGCGACGAAAATGCTCGTTTGACCCGTAACACTGATTGAACAAGACAATTGGCATTTGTCCCCACATTACAGAAAATCCCGTATTTCGGATGGATTAGAATGTGTTTGTTGTTATTGCGTGCTGTTAATATATAGAAAATCCATTCTGTAATGGGGAACAAGCCCACTGTGATAAAATTATGTCCCACGGCGGATTTACGATTTAACCGCCAGTAGCCTGATATATTTTGCCGCCTAGTCTCATTAACCATAACCAGAGACGTAACTGAGATTTTGGCACCCTCGACAATTTACTAATTTGTCGTCTTTGGGGTTTCGTCTTTTTACAAGTATTCACGAATTTGGCATCGTTTAAAAACCGACGGTCAAATCCGCATATGAAGTTCAGCGGCTGTTTGGGACTGAACTCACTTGCGCGATTCACCGTTAACCAATTGTAGATGTTAACGTAGGCGTTACCATGGCAACGGAGGTATAAGTGCAGAGTTAACATACATTTGAGGCTGACTCTTCACTACAATTGCACGAGTGTTGTAGGTAAGATTTTTTATGGTCACTGTGTTCGCGCTCAACGGACTGCATTTAAAATTGAAATTTGAAATACAAGGAGACGAGAAAAAACGTAACGTGTTTATTTTCACTAAGCTTATTGTGTCTACGAGTATGTATGCCATAAATAAATGACTCCTAATAGATGTAATACCGATAAATAATTTATTATGTAATTTAAATAAATATTCACAATTGAATGAAAATTTTAGGTGAAGGGGCACTTCACCTACTTCACTTGGCGAGCCGCCACTGAGTCATAGATATGATTATTGTTTATGGTTCAGCTAAATAATTTAGGTGTTTTTTGAATAATTTAATTTAAATACCAAAATTCTCTTGTACCCCCTTCCACCTTGGTGCCCTAAGCAAGTGCTTCATAGTTAATCCAGCCCAGCCAAAAACCATAATTATTAAAAAGTTAGCTCTTGCGACCCACAAAGTTTATTACGTGTTACAACCATATAGTACATCAAATTTATTGAAGTAAAATATTTATTACAAATTTACAAACAATTGGATAATTATTTTACTGGAGAGTATCTAGACTTTTAACATAACCTACTCAAAAATGAATAGGGATATTGTAGTAGAAAGCATATATGTTTGTATTTGGCGGCGAATGGTCATCTATTATTGATAATTAAAGCAAATGGCAATGTTTGATGTTAAAAACAAAAAACAATCGAATCCAGTTGCAATTGGTTAACCGCATTAGTGTCAAGTCGAGTTTGTGTGGTTGATTGAATAATCTTTCCTGTCTTCTTAAGACCTTTTTTGTTCATTGTTTTTTTTTTATTCGTGTGTTACATTTGTGTTCTTAAGAATAAACAACAATGCATAGAAACCATTTAACAATAGAACAACGAAATTTAGCCGTTGCTATGCACCAAAGAGGAGATCGCCAGGTCGACATCGCCGATATATTAGGAACCACGCAGAACGGAATTTCACGTGCCCTTTCACGCTTTAGAGAAAGAGATACGACTGCAAGAAAGCCTGGAAGTGGATCTTTTCGCTATCACAACACCTCATGGGCTGGAATTTCTTTAGGGTGGCATACTGACCTCTATATCTTTAATGGTATACTCACGGGCCAACGTTATACCCAAGATATCACATTCTGAACCGTCGCAACGCTGTTGGACAATATTTTGTTTTTCTTGACGACAACGCAAGGCCACATCGTGCTCGGGTTGTTTTAGAGATGCTTCGAGATTAAGAAATAAACCATCTTGCTCTTCCTCCGCTATCTCCAGACCTCAACCCCATCGAGCATGCACAGGACCTTCTACAGAGACAGCTGGATCATCATAAACCAAGGCGTACTACTACTGTGTAACAGCTGAGGGATGTATTGCCGGTACTGTGACATCAGATTCCGTAAGAACATATTGATAATTGCATTGAGAATATGGCAGCAAGGTGCAGAGCAGTTATTACTGCCAGAGGAGGTGCCACGCGGTATTAGAATTTAATAAATTTAAGTTAAGTGAGGGGAGACAATAACGATTTTCATTATAATATTGTTAAATTTCTTCTTTAAAGGTACCTTTGTTGTAATTTTCATGTTCATTAGTAAAAAGACGTTACATTTTATAGTTTTGGTAGGTTTTTATTATAAATGCAATTGGTATTGCCTTTAAGAGTCTTACACTGCAGTATCCCTATTCATTTTTGAGTAGTTTATATCGTACCTTACCTCAGTATACCCAACGAGTTGTTGCCTTTGGTGGTAGTGGTCTTATGGTATGGGCTGGAATTTTTTTAGGGTGGTGGACTGACCTCCGCATCTTTAATGGTACACTCAGGGGACAACGTTATGCCCAAGACATCTTTATGGACCATGTTCTGAACCGTCTTAGCATCGTTCTGGGGTTGTTGTAAAGATGCTTCGAGATGAGGAAATAAACCATCTTGCTCTTCTTCCGTTATCTCCGGACCTCAACCCCATCTAGGATGCATGGGACCTCTTGCAGAAACAGCTGGATCATCATAATCCAACGCCTACTGCTGTGCTACAGCGGAGGGATGTACTGCCGGTACTGTGACATCAAATTCCACAGGAACATATTGATAATGGCGTTGAGAATATGCCAGCAAGGTGCAGAGCAGTTATTACTGCCAGAGCAGGTGCCATGCGGTATAAAAAATTTAATAAATTTTACTTAAGTGAAAGGAGACGTTTTTCATTATAATATTGTTAAATTTCTTCTTTAAACGTACCTTTGTTGTAATTTTCATGTTCATTACTAAAAAGCTACAGTTTGTTGCTTTGATAGTTTTTTATTATAAATGCAATTGATATTGCCTTCGAGTGTCTTACACTTTAATATCCCTATTCATTTTTGAGTAGTTTATGTAAAGTGCTGCAGAATAAGATGTAGCATTGTGATAATTCCTCAAGTGGTGCAGGACTTGTTCACACCACTGTAGTTGCTATACTACTTTTGGAAGCAGGGTAATAGAAGCTTAGGTTCTTTCTTATTTAGGATAGTTACAATGTCAAGTCAAGTCATTTCTTAACTCAATCTACGACTTCAAATAATTTAATATTAGATCATGAAATACTTCTTATTTCAGTTACACTTATTGGTGTATATTAAATATTGAAGCTTTTCCACTAAAATTTTCTTAACCATAATCACTGAAAACTTGGTACTTTTTTGAGCAGCGTGTTTAATCTTGTTATTTACTTTAGTTACCTTCACTGTTTAGCTCTGTTTTTTGATCTGTATAATTTAAAAAAGATAGTTATTGTATTGATACTTTAAATATTTAAATCTTAATACATCAGAATATAAAATGCATAAAGCAATTCTAAAAAATTAGTATATTCTTGTGCTGATCCACTTTGAAGCTACAATTGATAAAAGTTAGTTCCAAGAATTAAAAGTTTAGTAAATAGTGTTAAAGACAGAAACAGTTTGCCAATTAAGAGATATAAAATGTATGCACTCTTCAGTAGTTATTGTATGGTCATAGCAGTCTTGATGCGATGGTATGGAAGACAATTTTCCGAAGTATAAAGGATTATCTGAAATAACTGGGTAGACTAAGAATAGTAATGTGAATAATTCTGTCACCGAATCCTTATTAGCAGTTCTAACAGCTATGTTAATAACGCATTTGGAGCATAAAAATCCACCGAGAAATAAATTTCTTTATTTCAATACTCTACTCGAAAAGCTAAATATTATAGAGTAAGGAAGGTTATTTTAGTTGCTAATTTTTTAATAATTAGTACAGGTTCTCTGAAAATCAGTTGTAAGGTTATTAGTTGTTCTATTAATAGAACCATTATTGAATTTTAACTTAATGATCAAATAACCTGTTTTGCAAACTGGTATAAGCAAAAGCTTCTTTAGAAGCAAATATCAAAGGTGAATTCAAACGAACCAGGGAAACATCAGACACAAATAAAGTAAATAAATGTTTTATTAAAAACTTTTAATATAATAACAAAAATAAAACACACGATAATTTGATCTTATTTAATAAGAGGCGGTCACTCAGAGCGACAGCGGGAATGTTCAATTGGCCTGCAAGAAGAATCGCATTAGCTATGCCGGGTGTCTGGCCGTGGGTAACTCACTAGAACGGACGTCTGCTGCATGGACAGACTAGCCATTGCTGATACAGTTTCCTTGTCTTCCTTCTCGTTCCTAACCGCATCGTTATGTGAGCAAGTCGCACTTTTAGCGGCCTCCTGCAGACAGGGCCAGTGGAGCGACTGAATGGCGATCACCTTCTGCAGAGCGATAACAGCATTGGTACATGGAGGTCGCGACAATTCGGCGGGCGACAACGGCGACGGCGGATCGCCCAAAAGTACCCGCACGCATTCTTCGGCCGCGTCACATATGGAAGGTAGGTCATAACCACCCTCCAAAGCCAACACCACGCGGCCGTTCGCCAGTTGCATCAGTTGCCGCGTCATGTAGCCGTAACACGCGGGGGTTACTCTGTAACCCCCAAGAGGTGCTGCATGTCCATCTGCGGCAGCAAATCCCGCGGAGACGAGCACGATGTCAGGGCCGAACTCCCGCGCGATCGGCATCACTATGGTTCTAAACGCGGATAGATACTCGGCGTCTCCAAGAGGTGGATTGAGGCCTCCCGACCAAGCAATGTTTATGTTGAAACCCAGTCCAGCCCCTGCGCCGCACTCCGCTGGGCTGCCGGTTCCCGGAAAGAAGTTTCCGTCGTCATGGCGGTGCAATGAGATCACGAGCACGCGCGGGTCGTCGTAGAAGATCTCCTGCGTCCCGTTACCGTGATGAACATCCCAATCGAAGATGAGTATCTTGTGAACGCGATGCTCTTTCTGTAAAAGTCGCGCAGCTATGGCCACCGAGTTGAAAAAGCAAAAACCCATAGCTTGCTGGGGCTCGGCGTGGTGCCCTGGAGGCCGAACTATCGCAAATCCGTTCCTGATATCGCCCGTCCACGTTCTGAAAGCCAAATCGACAGTACAGCCCACGGCCATACGAGCTGCAGGCGCCGTATAAATTTCGTTCCAAGTGGTATCCGAATCGACGCCGATACCTCCACAGGGTAAACGTACAAACGCGGTAACCGGTAAAGCACCAAGTTTACTGATGTCCATTTTATGTCTATTGAGCGGGCTCGTACCATATAATAAAGCATGAGCTTCGGAGTGACAGGCTTGTAGTTCCTGAGTGGACGCCTTCCTCGGACGCAGCCGATCACATCGTTGCACTAATCCCGTTTCCAACAAACGCGCCCATATACTCTGCAATCTACCTGCGTGCTCCGGATGAAGAGCGTTATTTCCACATATACAAGAATGTTTCAACATTTGACTATCGAATGCCAATCCCGTTGTAGGAGTGTTGGATGCTCGCCTTCGTGTCAAGGTGGGTGGACCAGGGCCTCCTAAATGTACCACGGGGCTGCTAAGCGCACGAGATAGCGGTCGAATGCTAAAACAGTGCTACAATAGTGAAAAGATTACCCCAAACTTAACAGGGTCACTAACCTACGCGGTTCCGTGCCCTGCAGTTCCGCGTCACGTTGTTCCTGTTCTTCAGGAGGAGGCGGCGGTGGAATGACGAGCGGGGGTGCACCATCCAGAAGAGGATGGCCTAAAGGGAGAGGTGAAGATTGCGTACGGCCTAGAGGACGGATGACGCCTCGCGGTGTGGGCTCTTGTAGTTCACTAATTGTATCGAGAGGAGTTTCTTCGTGCTCGCTTTCGATGGCGGGTAAAGAAGGATAAAAGGGTAAGGTACCTGGTAGCATTTGTCCCGTAAGTGGCATTCCTAGGCGGGCTGTGCAAGCCGCCCTGACGGCGGCCTCGGAGAGATCGGGGGAAAGCACATGGTGTGCAGCTAGAGAAATATTGGGCATAGAGGGACTGCTGAAAAGTGCGTGGCGTTGGTATTCCTCCGCCTCGCAGGGCGGACTCAGCTCCTTCGGTGGCTCTTGTGGAGGCGATTCGCTTGGTGGCAGACACGAACTCAGCAGCTTCTTTTTGAGCGAAGGATGTAGATGCCGCTTAGTCATGGGGCTGCAACGACGTTCCATCACGCGCTGTTTCAACCTTACTTTCAAAAGGTTTGGCTCGGAAGCTAAAAATATTTATCGTATCATGGCTAGAGCCGACTACATGGGGAAAAACGCTCTACATGCGACGATAATTGTAACTCACCTGTTTTGCGCAATGGAAAGTCGCTGCCAGGAGCCTGCTCGTTTGCCTCGGTATCCATTCTTTCCGACCTACGAGCAATTATTAATTTATGAATAATGTAACTTCAAATATGTTTCATTGAAATGTTTTTATAGAGATGAAGACAATAAAATTATAGGCAATTTGCTAAATAAGTTGTCCGCTAATCTCAGATACCAAGTTGGTTTTCAAGACAGTAACTAAAATATACGGTGATTTTATTTATTACCAACAGATCATTCTACAATCTAAGCTAGGAAAACCTGTTACGATAAACGAAGTCCGAAAATGCTTCGTTACGGAGTTAAGCCATCCGGAAGAGAGCATAATAGCGCCAGCAGATGGTGGCCAAGTTTGCAAACTCGTACTTTACTACAACCGATACAATATACGTTAAAGTAAATTAAAGTGGGCTATGATTGTCATTTAGAAGTTGACACTAATGCTAGGCGATCAAACTTGCTCTTGATTACCGACAGCTAGCATTCAAACCATATATCCATCAAACACAAGGAGTTCTTCGCTGCTTCTAGTTATTAAACTCAATATACATAGCAAATTAAAAGCAAACTAAGAACAACAACGCCGAGTTTCATATACGCGGAAAAGGTTATAATTGACATTTACAGCGTCAACTGTTAAACTTCAACTAGCAACAGATTCACAAACAGTAATGTAAACTTTGAGGTGTCTACCACGACGTACTCTTATTTTTTTTCTTTCATTTTTTCAATCGCGTGGTGCTTAATAAATATAAAAAGTATAAAGGTCGGTAATTTGCTGACTTAATACTAACTTGTAAACACTGTTTTATTTACACTAAGAACTTTTAACAGCCTAACAGGAATTGATGCCCACAACCAACTACTGCAAGTAGATTTGAAAATGCTAGAGCCACTGAACTGAAAATCCAAATTCTCATTTTTATACAACAATCATTAGCTTCATATTTATGCTCTCTGAACGAGTGTGTCTCAGAAATTACGTGAGGTGTCCCGTGTTTTTTTGACATATTCAATATCGTTATTCTTTTAGAATTATTATTTAAACAAACTCTAATTTTTTACACAAAAATGCATAAATGCGTATATTTCCAATAAAATTCTAAACATGCAGGATTTCATTTAGTACAACCCAAAGATGGTAGATTTAAATTGGACGAAATTTTGAACTGAAGTTGAAATTTGAATATCTACATGCATCTGGAAGTTTCAGTATTCAAGAACATTTTTAGAACCATTTTCTTCAGCGTTACTACTATTTTTGAAAATACGGTAGTATAGACGATTGAACATTATTAACATAATGTGTATTATACTTTCCAAGCTAGTAGTTATCGTTAGTGATGGGCATTCCGTTTTTCTTGAACCATTATAAACATTTGTTTTACTCATAGGCGCCATATTCACATATTTGAGCGACTTTCTTTTTTCTTAAAGAAATTATAAGCCACATGCTGATATATTTTAAAAATGATCAAGTTACAAGGTAGAAAAGGTTTGCCCCTGATCGTGATTGAAAAGTCTGCGTGAAATATACGTATTTATTGCTTACTTCTATTCTTAAATTAAAACAATGACGTTCTCGAATTAAGTTACAAAAATATATTACAAAAACCAAACAAAATAGGCATTGTTGTGATGTAAGAATAGAAGTGCAATAAACACATATACAGGGTGATTACATTATCTTGTAACAGGTAGGTACCCTACACACACATTACAGCTGTTTGTATTCCATAGGTATCTCAGTAAAATTTACATTGTTTAAATAAATAAATATCAAAGTAATTACGTTGGATGTACTAAGAAACTACAATAAAACCATTTAGTATATTGCAATAGGTACATTTACAATATTTATTTCTTACAATTTAAACAAACAAAAAACAGAGAAAGCCAAGAGAACATAAAAATAAGTTGGCATAACAATAAAATCAACAAGAATTAAATGAAATAAAAACAGAGAGAAAAGCAATAACTAATGACGTCATAAATGTTCAAACTAACGTTCACCTTGCTGTTCACATAAGTTAATCCGCCGCAGAAGAGAATTTCTAACACGAATTAGCATGTGTGGGGTGGTTGACCTACATGATTCAATAATTCTTTCCGTAAACCTTCCTGACTTTCTACAGGAATTTCGTAGAAGTCGCTATTTACTTTACAACACAAAAAGAAATCTAACGGAGTCCAGTACGGACTACGTAGAGTCCATGAATGAATTGCACCTCTTGCAATTAATCCGTTATGGAAAGTTTCATCTTAGTAGTTTCTCATAATTCTATGGAAGTGAGCAGGTGCTTCGTCATTTTGCAACCACAAACGCTGTGTAACATAAACAAGAATATCATTCTTTGAAAATGTGCTTGTCGAATCCAATGTGGATTATCTTGTGAATAGAAATGGCGATTGTGTCTATTTACACGCCCATTGTTACTAACTGTCGCTTTGTCAGAAAATAGAATATTACTTCAAACAGTGAATCAATAGTAACTTTGTTTCTTAAAAATTGACAGATATTCACTCGACGTGGGTAATCATCTTCAGTAAAGTATTGCACTAATGTGACGTTGTAAGGATAAAACTGATTTGCTTCATAATGTTAAATACTGAACTTTGGCTAAAGCCTACAGTTCTTGCCACTGCTCGTTGGCTTATATGGGGATTATCAGTTACTTGTTCGATGACTGCTACTTCAGCTTCTGCAGTTGTAACATGTCGTTGTCTCACCTTTGGGTTGAAAAACTGTCCATATTGCCGCATATTTCTTTCCTAACGTCTAAAGGCATTACGTGATGGAAGGGGTCTATCCGGGTATCTTTGTGCATATCGTCCGCCTCTCTGCATTCTCCCAAAATCAACATCATGTCCGTTTTCTCGATATTAGAATACATTGAAACTGATTTCACAAGAATCTATACAAATCAACGACTTTGTTACATTTTGACAAAACAGTAGTTGACATTGGCCTGTCCAAAGGAATAATGTAAAAAAAATATTGTTTATAGCTAAAAAGAAAACTTAAGTATGCATTTCATGTGTATGTGAGAGGTATAGCCTGCCTACTCGTTACAAGATAAAACAATCACACTGTATATATATTTGTTTTTCAATGAGAATACATTGTTTTAATTATAACTTTACCATTTATCAAAAAATAATGAATCTGTGCTAGTCAAATATGTAAAAATTAAAATTACACCCGCAAGAAAAGCAAGTTTACGGAAGTTCAAGAAAAGAGAAACGTTTATTACCAAAGTACTAGACTACGTCCTTAGAAAATACATTGAAAATTATTGTACAAAATCAAAGGAACATCTTCGACAAAACGAAAACCGTGGTTCATGCATGACATAGCGATAGGGTACGATAGGGTTGGTGAGCGGTGGATAGGTATAAGTGGTTCAGCTACGTGGCCTCCACGTTCGCCTGATTTGAATCCGCTGAATTTTTAGGTTTGGGGTCACTTAAAGAGCCTACTTTATTCAATCCCCGTTAATGACATAAATAATCTGCGCAAGTAATCGTGGACGGCTGTAATGTAATATTTGATATTCCGGGAGTTTTCGACATTTAGTGACAAGACGTCTTGAATGTTGTGTACAAGTTCAAAGCGAGTATTTTCAAGATTTAATATAATTTTTAAATACAAAAATAAACATTTTTTTTTAACAAAAGGGCTATTAAGTCCGGAGCGGTTCATTTCCGGGCATGGGTATGTTGGTATTTTTTCTTGTCTTCGTGTTTATAGTATATTCCCCAAATACTGTCCCCTATTTTTCAAACACCCTATAAATTATATTTATCGAACCGGTTTCGTTTCAAAATTTCGTATACGTGCCAAATTTTACCCTATCCCCTCCCCTGCCTCTTACAATAAGCAAATCCCGCATGGAGAGGAATTTATTAGAACTAGACTGTATATACTTCTGTTTACAAATTGTTTAAGCACTTTCGAAATTTAAAACTGCTTCTACTGCTTATTTCTTATTGTGATCGGACAAACACAAAACTAGTGGTGTTCCATTTCGAAAACATATATTTCTCTCGGGAACATTCGTTTATATAAAATATTCGCTTTGATTTTTATACACCCACACACAATTTATTGATCCAGGTGAAAATGCTATATTAGCGCGACATGTTTATTTCTGATCACGCGTTACGAAAATCCAAGGCGTACAACATTTATTTTTGTTCATTTAAAGGCCAGTTAGTTCTCAGACTACCGCCTAAATGCATACCTGACTGATTAAGATGATTTATTAATATCATTGTTAAGGTGAGAATGGTTCGTTAACCTTTCATAATTTGAAAATGGCAATGGCAACGTATTAGAATCATCGCGTTCAATATGATAATGCTATTTTCTGCAAAATAAACTATCGTAAAAACTTGAATAATGATGACGCTATACAGAATCAGCGAATGTACAGAAAACCCAATAAAAACTAAATAATGACCTTCCTCGATTCACCTTCCTGTTTTCAAGTTCATAAGCTGGGTGGAACAAGGGTTGTCGTGTTCTCAGGAAAGTGCCCACCTATAAATAGCTACCTATACCAAGCAGCTGTTCGACAGTTGTAATCGTGAGATCTTCTTATAAATACGCTGCACAGGTAGAGGTAATAACAATCTAATGCGCCATTAGCAACACGTGCCTAATCTAACTACTGTGTATCAGCTAGTTACCATTATACAAAGTACAATATTTACGAGCAACACTGTATTATTTATTTTTAGGAGGCAAATACTTCACTTGTAATTTGTCATACTTCAGCATATTTACATTATATTTTAGTGGACATGCTCGTATTCAATTATTGTAGATCACGTAGAAAGTAGTGGTAAGATACAAAAATAAAATTCTCTGTTTTTAAAAAGAAATAATAGACTTGTAATTATGTAAGACAATATTTACATTATTTTACTTGCACTTTATTTTACACACAGTGCGCGCCATTGTGATCACATCGGGACTCGGGGATTTTGATAACAACCGACTGATAATAATAAACGTTGAAACCATCCTTTCGTTGCAACGAAATGCTCTTCTCCTTTCCCTTTCTTCGCAAGTTCTTTCACTTTCTGGCGCATCTACATGTGCATCATGTTCACAGGCAGTAGCGAACCAGTTTTAAAACAGATTCCCCTTAATCGTCTTTCCCAGTGCGTTTTCTTTTAGTGCTTAAATTGTCAAGTTTTTGCAGCGTTTTCTATTTCAACACGTTTTTTTAATCTTACACAAAACTGCCCGTTGGCGTATTTTCAGATACTTATCATCTGTTCTAAGATGTTAATTTTTGCTATTAACCTAAGATCACGTTTATTTTCTACGTCAGCCATTGCAAGTAGTTACAATAGAACTGAGTTAGCTGCTGCCAACCAGCCTGTAGGCTATTACGTTAAGAGGGAGATCCGCCACCTCTCGAGTTTGAAAAACAAACAAAAAAAAATGCGTACAAACACGGTTATCGCTCGCGGACGAAAACATCCTAAGAAAAAATTAATATCATAAAGCGAAGTCACGATTACTATAAACGATGTTTTGGCTATGCCCGACCCGTTCTTCGTGAAAGTGATAACAATAGCCGAATGATAATATTACCCGTGATTCCAATAAGCGGTGTGCACCATGCTAGCAATATGCTACTTCGCAGACTCTACTAAATTTAGTTCCTTAATCTTTGGTTAATATAATTAAAAATATTAAAAGTAATTTTAACATGATAGATAATACTTGTTGCCACAGAAATTTGAAATACGAATATAGTTTAACATAAATTTAAAACCAGGAACGTCGCAACGAGCATTCAAGACCATGCTTTATATTTAATAAAAACAGTTTTATTCCTGAACGTTTTTAAATATTTTGTAAGGCGCACCACCCCAACCGTTGATATAGAGTAATGGTGTAATAAAAGTGGAAGCGAATGGATTTACGTGACGAGATGACGATATTAAAGGGCAATACTCCGAAAACTGTTAAACCATCGAATAGAAATAATGCCGAATAACAAAAAAGAAATATAATAATGAATATAAATTGTACAACACAAACAAAGCCCAGGGAAAAAACATCGACCCATCGACCAATAACTTAAATGTAAAAATGTCGAATGGAAAAAAGATCGAATGCTTTATCGTAAAACGTCGAATGTATTGAATGTCTAATGAAAAAAGTTCGAATAGAGCTACATCGAACGGTCAATCGTTGAATGAATATAACACATCAAAAAAATGCCAATGGAAATACGTCGAATACATAAAAACAATGTGGATGGAAAAAAAGTCAACTGGAATAGCAGGGAATCTAAAAATGTAAAATACAAGGCCAAATACAAATAATAGCGAATAGAAAATATGGAATTAAAAGCAAATCATGACGTATGATGGATATATCAACGAAATAGCGAGAAAATTTCAAATTTTGAAGGCCGCTGCTTTGCTGTCAAAGGCTCAAAGCAGTCAGTCGCTCGAAAGTATTTTTTCCTTTTTTTTGTCACTCGACACTTTTTATTCGATGTTATTGCATTTGACAGTTTTGCCATTCCACATTTTTCCATTTGACATTAATTTCATTCATCATATTTGTAATTTATTCATTTTTACCATTAAACTTGGTATTCGACGTATTTACTTCGACCTTTGTGCATTGGACGTTTAGGTTTTATACACTATGGCCTATCCAGTTAGATTCGATTTTTCACAAAATTACTACTTTCTGACATGCAAAGTAGAAAAATGAAATGTATAATTATTTAGGAACTGTTGAACATTAATATAATTAATTATTCAGTGACATTTGGAGCGCGGATGGAAATATTTATTGAATACTGGCAAGTAGTTTAAAATGAGCATGTTTTTTCATCTTTTAATGGTGTAATAATAATTGAAAAAATGATTTATTCATAAATTAAGGAAGACATTAGTTTTATATCGTAACGCGAAATACGGTAAACATAAATCGTTTTCATGATGGTGATTAGGTACGAATGGGAACATAAATATTCCAGATGAATTTCCGATCATCGATTCAGATGATTCAGATTACCATGCCAACCACCTGTTCAGTTAAGTAGTAAGATCACCATGCCAACTGTCAACCACTTGTTCAGGTGGAATCGCTATGACAACCACCTGGTCAGAAGACCGATCAGGCTCAGTCTACTATTATTCCGTAAAACGATTCAAATTAGTTTTTAATCGATATTTCGTATTATTCAATTGTTTTAACATAGATAGGCCATTATCAAAAATAGGTCTACTACCGCAATTCTTTTGTTAAACGCGGCGTTCTATTTTTATCTCGAAATGGGTTCGTTCCATTGTCCTTGCGACAAAGGCGAAGGCAAAAGGGGTGTTAGGGTTTAACAGACGGGAAATTATTAGAATATATTTGTTTACAAACATAATGGGTTGGTAATTTTTGCGTGTGGGTGGCAGGACTTTGAATGGAATCAGCTGACGACAGCAGCGCTGCAGGTGCAGGCGCCAAAAACGAGGGGGGCGCGTATTTTGAAACTGACCTACTGAAAATGCTCACCATGAATTTTCCTGCTGGGGCGCCTTGGAGCAGCCCGAGGCGCGCTGCTTCAAGAACACCTGCAGCTTCTGCTTGACCTCGGACGAGGCCACGGCACTCTGCTCGTGTTTTTCCTTCCGTCGAAGCGCCTCGAGCTGCTCGCGCTCGCGGATCTCCTGGAGCTGCTTCTGCTGGTCCCAGAATTCCTTCAGGTGCTGCCGGAGCTGGCGTTCGTGCTGTTCAGCGAGGTGCTGCTGCTGCTGCTGGAAATGCTGGAGGAGGATTTGGTGCTGGAGCTGGTGCTGCTTTTTGAGCTGCAGGATCTGCTGCTCCAGCAGGCGC
This sequence comes from Limonius californicus, assembly GCA_014611495.1. Taxonomy (NCBI): domain Eukaryota; kingdom Metazoa; phylum Arthropoda; class Insecta; order Coleoptera; family Elateridae; genus Limonius; species Limonius californicus. The sequence continues at coordinate 17,118 of JABXWE010054068.1, forward strand.
TCGGGCGCCTCTCGCTGCTGTTCCGCCATCCTAGCTGGACAACATCCTGCACCACTTCGCACAAATAACACACAATCACAACGTACAAAATGGCAGAACTGTCAGAATTAATTCTTCAATTATATGTGAGGTCATTTCGGTCGCAGTTACACTGAATATAGGAACACACCGCACCGCGAACGGAGGCGCAGTTGCCAAATGAAATATTGATAAGGTGCGAACCCAAGAGTGTTTCTTTCAGAGCAAACGTCCGCGACCTCACTAACGACTTCCTTACATCCACCGCAGCGCGCTTTGTTTTTAACTTTTACACATTTTGGTTAACACCAACGATATCTAGATTTTAATGAGTCATTTCTATTTTTATGATGGCGACCACTGCAGGGGCTCTTCACGGGGACCTGCGCCGTGGCGGGGCAGCGTGCGAGCGACAAGGACCGAAAATGATCACGTGGCGCCCGCCACATGCAACAGATTACAATGTTTTTATCGCTACGGGTAGGCATGGCAACACTGGGAGGAATGTGAAAACCAAGGTTGGGATAAAAATAGAAAATCTTTATTATAAATAAATCCATTTTTTCACAACCGTTCACAAATAGAGTCGGCTTATAGCGCACACATGTACGCCGCTGTGCCACTACGTAATGGTTTCTAGTAACGTTTTTCGAAAAAAAAAATGCGGCGGCTTAAGCAGTTTAACCCTTTTCAAAATTATCAACGGCGGTTAGTACAATGTGGAAACGTAATCTTCCTACACAGTTACACAACAAAGAAGTCCGATTAGATAGAGACAAGTGTAGTTCACGCACTGAATTACATTATATGTAATTCAGTGAGTTCACGTAAACAGTTAGGCCATCTATAATTAATCGTGTCTAATAAGATTATCGATACCCATTTTCTACACAGGGTGTAAGGGTTTTTTTTAAACAAAATCGACTCGGCAAAAACTTCCCCACTCAGACACCCGAAGGATATTAATAGAAACAATTGTTCACAATCTAAATTTAACTATAATTTCAAAATTAACTAGACACTGCAGTCAATAGTTTGTTTTTTCAGTTTTATTTCGGGAAATGCGAATTTTGAACTTAAAGTTGTATACAACTGTAGGTGAGGTGACCAGGCGTACTGTTTTGGGCAGTAGAGTACTGCTCTGAGATATATTGTACTGCCAGATTGACATCTACTACATTCTGCAAACTACTTTCCTTATATTGTGTACTATTTGCACTGTTTTCAACAAATAGTATTTACAATGATAAATTATTCAAACGAAAATACATATATTACAACGTTTGGTAATCCAAGGTCGAGCCCGTCGAGAATGAAACTTAGAATTACAATGTTGTTAAATAAAGTTCAAAAAAGGATGCGATAGTTTTGTCGGTCAGTGTATTAGGAGCTCTTTTCCACTGTCAAACGTGCAGATTTTGCTTTAAATAAACGTATGTTTTTTCAGCAACTTATTTACAGATTTTTGCAATTTCTCGAAAACAAGTGTAATAAAATCTGATCATTTATAAAGTATGATCTTTTTATCTTCTAGCAAGTAGGTAGGCTACACCTTTCACATATGCATGAAATGCATAGTTAACTATTCATTTTAGCTATAAAAAATTTTTGTCTTACATTGAGAGTCCTTTGGACAGGCAAATGTCAACCACCGTCTTGTCAAAAGTTAATAAACTTCTGTACAAAACTGCTGATTTGTATACATTCTTGTGGTAATAACAATCAGTTTCAATAAATTCTAATAGCGAGAAAACGGATATGATGTTGATTTTGGGAGAATGTAAAGGGGCGGCGGATTAAACAGTACGACGATGTGCATAGAGGTAGATACCTGGATAGACGCCTTCCATCACAATGCATTTAGGCGTTTGGAAAGAAATTTGCAGCATTCTGGACAAGGGCGTATCCAGCCGCCCTCTTCCAAGGTGGAAAAAATTTATATAAAACAGAAAAAATATAAACTACATTTTTTGAAAAATTGATTAATAGGTTGCTTGTTGGTATGTCAACATTTTGAAAGAAACTAATTACGAAATAGAGACCCCTCGCGCCATCTGTTAAAAGTCATAAGAACTACAACCTGTACGTGATAATACACGTACAGGTTGTAATTCTTACGACTTCTCACAGATGGATGTATGTATAGTTAGCTCGTGGCAATAAGGAGCTTTCTAGAATAATCTCGTCTCATTTCACGACGCATCAATATCGAAAATATCCCAAAAGCTGTTTATGTCGTACATACATAAGAGCGCGCGCATTTCGGTTAGTCAGTGCAGTTGACTTACATTCACACAAGGGTCACAAGGGTATGCATTGTTACGACAGTACGACATTTGTTTCGTGCAAATTATTTTATTATTTATTACAAACTATACAAACATGGATATTAGAAAACTTTTTGGTAAGAATGGTAAGTATTGACGTTTATTTGGGTATCTACGTTTGCATGTGTTATGCCGCGTTCACACCAACGTTTAGTAAAAGTTATATTTTATTTTTTTGCAGGGAATTTAAAACGAAAGAAAAGTACCCAGCAGCGCTGAGGGCAAGGAAGTACAACCTCCCTCTGCTTCAGACACTGCGACTGCGAGACCTTTTTCTATGGTTCTAAGGCGTACTTATAGACTTACGCCGTTTACGCATCGAAGCAGGCGATTCACAATTAAAACGCTATTTTGAGCATGGGCCGAAAAACGCGTCATACCGACCACCTATCATACAAAATGAAATAATTGATCTACGTGGCACTACAATCAGAGAACAAATCACAACGATTAAAGAAACTTACGCTTACAGCATTCTGGCTGACAAACCGCGGATATTTCGGGCAAAGAACAACTGTCTATTGTATTGCGTTTCTTCGATGAAAAGGCCAACACAATCGAAGAAGAATTTTTAAGCTTTGTAGAGCTTGAAATGCTTGATGCCCAAAGTATTGCCAAAGCCATTGAAAATTATGTGACAAATTTCAACCTAGACCCTGATAATTCTGTGGGGTTAGGCTTCCACGCATGTTCCACCATGTCTGAGAAAGAAGGGGGTGTGCAGGCAATCTTGAGGTAAAAGTACAATCAAGCCTTGTATCTCCATTGCTCCTCGCACAAGCTAAACCTTGTTGTGAACGACTTAAACGTTATCCCAGAAATTCGAAACTGCGTTGGAACTATCAAGGAGATAATTATATTTTTTTGAGAGTCCGTTTTACGACGCAAGCTTATTGCGGACATTCCTAAATTGTGTGAGACTAGATGGTCACTGAAGTACAAGAGCATCCGTGTTTTTTAAGGATCACTTGCAGTGGCGTGCAGATCTTCGTTTATTGTGTCAGTAGCATGAATTGCGACATATTCCTCTATACTGGAACCCGTAACAAATACACTTCAGTTGAAGGCACTTGACATAATTAAAGCTAACCAGCACATTCAAACTATTCTCATCATGCTAAGAGAGTATCAGGAAGATGCGGAGGACGTCATAGCTGATGTTTTAAAAGAAGCAAGTGACATTGCAAAGCATTTGAATGTTGATATAACCTCATTCGTGTTGCTGGTCGACAAATGCATACAAGCAACCCTCCACTCAGAAATCCATCCGAATTTTGGAGAAGGTCTCTAATGATTCCTTACTTGGATTCTAGCATATCATCTTTAGAAGTCAATTTTGTGCAGACAAATCGCCTGCATTTTCATTGGCACATTTCCATCCGAGCAACATGAGAGATGTTTTATTGAAGGAATGGAATGAAAGTACTTCATCTTGTGCAACTTTCTAAAATTTGGAAGGCATCGAAGGAGCAACAGGATTGTGGTCCAAAATGTAGAATGAGGTAAAAGAAGAGCCAGATATCGTCGAGGTTTTAAAAAAGAGCAGATTGTTTTTTTTTTCACCATTAGAAAAGCTCTACTGGGTTTGCTTTCACAGCCCTGCACAACAAGCACTATAGAATGTTCATTCTGCTGCCTTCGCCAAATTAAAACATGGCTTAGAAGCACTATTGGTGAAAATAAGTTAAATGGGTTAGCCATGCTAAGCATTCATCGTCGATGGGTTTTGGCAAACAAGGAATAATTAGTGGAAGCTGTAGTAAGAAAATGTTCAACTAATGCAGAGAAGAGGCCGATGCCCAGCAGTGGGACGAACAGGCTGTCAATGTCAATGATGACTCACAAAGTAATGTTAAAAAAAATAATGTTATTAATAAATAGTGTTTTTCTTTTGTAATTGTGTATTATTGCATGCCCCCCCCCCCCATTGTAAATGTGAAGTGTGGTATCTTTGATAACTTCATCCTTGGTTCCCACTTCTTTAAGGGCAATTTAAATAGGGAAATTATTTACATTTTTTAGAAAATGATTTGCCTCAACTGCCCCTCAACTACCCACTTCCACAGAATTGTAAGAAACTTCCAAGGAGAAACTTTCCGTAACAGATTAATTGCAAGAGGTGCAATTCATTCTTGGCCTCTACCTAGTCCGAACTTGACTTCATTAGATTTCTTTTTGGGCGGTAAAGTAAAGAACGTCGTCTACGAAGCTCCCGTAAAAACTCAAGAACATTTACGTGAAAATGTTAGAATTATTGAATCATGTAGGTCAATCACTCCACACATGCTAACTCGTGATAAAAATTCTCTTCTGCGGCGGATTGACTTATATGAACAGTAAGGTGAACGGCAGTTTGAACATTTACGTCATTAAATTTTCTTTCTGATTTTTTAAAATTTATTTTTTTGATGGTTTTATTGTTAAGCCAACATATTTTTATGCTATCTTGGCTCTCTCTGTGTTTAGTTTTTTAAATTATAAAATATAAATATTGCAAATGTTCTTATTGCAGAACTGTATATTATTTATTAGAAAATAGTTTCACTGTAGTTTCTTAGTACATCCAACGTAACTGCTTTGATTTTTATTAATTTAAACAATGTAAAGTTTACTAATATAACTATGGGATACAAACAGCTGTAATGCGTGTAGCCTACCTACCTGTTACAAGATAAATTCATTACCCTGTATATTTGATAGACGATAATCCTTCATAACTGTAGAAAGTTTGATCCTGGGATCTCAACGCGAACGTAGAACATTTACGTTAATTGGTACTACTAAAGCCAGTAATTTCCCTTAAAAATGAAATATGTAATTGGCTATGATTAAAACCAAATTTCACTATAAAATAATCCCCTATGGGGGATGTAATAAAACAACAAGTTAATGACCTATAAAGAAGAATAAGTGGGTAAGTAACTTTAATTACTATTAAGAAAAACAAACTATCTGTGGTCCATATTCATTTTCATAAAAGCGTTAAGTTGAGAAAATCGTAATAAATTTCTTCACTGTACAATTTTTTTTGGAGTTTTTTCTACAACAGGTAGATACCGTTTCATGGCCAATCATTAAGTAGGTACCTTATTTTCTTATCTTCTTACTGTAAATCTTATTGTTCAGCCCACACTTACCCTTGTTTAAAAGAAATACATACGTAAATAATAACTATACTTTTAAAACATAACTGTTATTACAACAAACCTTACTTAAAGAAAATGTGCCTATTTAGCAAGAGGTAACCTTATTATATACCAATAAGTATTTATTATTCAACAAAACTTTAACGACCGCTTAAT
>JABXWE010054069.1:0-18166 GCA_014611495.1 Limonius californicus
ATTTGTGTTATTGGCGTAACCAACGTATATAATTTAATTTTGAGCTAGCCGAGGTGAAGAAAAATCATTTATTTATTTGAATTTTTTATTTATAAACAACTTTATTCATCTGCGGCAGCAAATGGCATCCGTATAATACTGATACAGTTTGGCGTCCGCTAATATACAAGGCGTATGTACGGATACAAAAAGGGTACAATTTGACAACCGATATAGTTAACGCAGAGGATGACATCCGTCGATATACTCTATAAATTTTAGATCAGGTTGGCGTTCGTATATAACGTTTTATAGTAAACTGACATCCTTAGCGGCGTTGCCAGAATACCCCATTTGCTTTCACTGCTATAGTCTGTAGTTTTGTGTGAATAAAATTTAAATTTTTGGCGGTTTTATAAGCAAAACTTTGTTTAGTTTGTTTTTAACCAAAATACGTGTTAGGCTTGTCTAACCGAATCTAAACACTTTTTCTTACAAAATTGTTTAATAAAAATATTCTTAAATTTAGTTTCTCCATTGTCCATTATCTAATCGCATTTAATCATAGTAGGCTGGCAAGAGATATTTTTTGTTCAAAAGGCCTAGCTTTCTAAATATGTACTATATTTTAAAAATAAAATGTTTGAGATTCTAGCACTAATAAATAAATCTAAATCGAGACATATTTATTATATAACAAATATTCTACATTAATGCAAAATATGTTTTCAATAAAGTAATACATACATACATGCATAAATACTAAAGTAATAAAAACTACATTCCTACAAATTTTAGATCATAGCTAGGTAAGTAAGCATACCTACGGATTTATTTCTGTATTAATTGCATAGTTTCACAGTAATTAAAAATGCCTATTTTTTAACTTAATATCAAAAAATATTACAATAATAATATAAAATACCGAAAACAGTTTCTCGTCCTTCTATGACATTTTGAAATAAGATAAAACTCACAAAACATAGTATTTTTGAAAGCTCAAGATTAGTTGTTGAATGATACTTTGACTAAAAACATCAAATTAAATCGTAAACTTGTGTAGCTAACTTTTATGTGATTAAACTAAAAATTGTGTAAAAAAATTAATTTTTTCTGCACATGTTACTAACATAAACCTTCATTACAGGCCAAGATTTATTTTTGAAAATACCTGAGTTTTTTTAATTAATTTCATAACTTCAGATTTTTTAGGGGGAATGTTTTTTAAATGTGAATTTTGAAAAATTCCTCTGTAATCCTTTTTTGTTGAACTGTTCAAACTACCAAGGTACGTCAAGAACCTCTTGTCGGTGGAATGGTACCCCTATTTTCTCTGCGGTTTGTTTCGCTCTGACCCGATTCCTGATTTGTTTCTTCTAATTCACCACCGAATTCAGGAATATATTGATCGGCTTCCTCCTGATCACTTTTATTTTCTTCCACTAAGTAATGGTAATGGTAAAGTAATGGTTAAGGTCCCGGGTTGCGCACATTCGTCGCCCGTTCACGCACGATCAGGAGAGTTAAGACAGCGTTGCTCCGGTCAGTACTTGGATGGGTGACCCGAAGGTTGCGTTAACGCGGCGCCTCTGTCACACGAGGATTGATCACTATGGGAGAGTAGATCAACAACCCCTCTTATGGGGGAGGCCCATGCCCAACAATGGGATACTGCGGGCTAATAAAAAAAAAGTAATCATCTAATTCGATTTCATCTAAACGTTTTCCCTTAAATGTTTCAAATGTGCTAGTTTTATAAAGCAACAGCAATTTACTTACTTTCGCTGTCTGATAAACGTCGTCAGCATAGGCAAATAAACCGACGTCTGACGGTAATACACTACTAGAATCAGTACAAATATTACCGGACTTGCGGTCTAGGTAGCGCATCTTACCAAAATCCTTACTAAATTGTAGGTAAGCAAAGTGAATATTGTAGGAAAACTAGCAACACTGACTGTTGTATAGAATTGTTTTGCTGGGCCATAGTAGAGAGCCCAAAAGCCAGGTAAACGCGGATTATGACCATTTTGAGGTGTGTTAGGCTCGATATTCATTGTAAATATGTAGTTTCAATAATATTTGAAAATACAGAATACTGGAATCTGGTAATGGTTAAGAAGCAAACTAAAAAAGAAATATATTTGAAAGACAGATTTCAACAAATTAACTTTTATTACACACTTAAAATACAAACAAATATGTCAATTGTGAGATTTTAAGATCTGTGTCGTGCCGGCTAGTACTATTTTTTTAGGGGAAAAATAGCAGTCGCCTTCAGAACCTTGCGGTTATCACAAGTTATATGAGAAGTGCAACGGGTATTCGGGAGTTGATAATTGATCCTGTATTTAATAAAGCTTAACCGTTATTAAAAAATTGTTATGCGTAAATTTTCTGTTAGCAATCCTCGTTTCTTAGGAGCATAGTGGGTTGCCCATCGTTTTTGTATGAGGAGGAATTTTGGCCTTCGGTTTTAGTTTTGAGTTCCCGTTTCAATTTGGGAGAGTTGGGGATTTTTGTTCAATTGCGGGTGTAAGAAAACTTCCTTCTAGATTTTGGTTGGTAAGAGGTTGTTCCTGTGATTTGTGTGAAGAAGGCGTTCCGACATTTTGATGAACTTCAAGTTTCTTGGATTATTTGGGATATCTTTACCTACAAGCAGAATTCGTTATTTTTGCGTGCCTTTTATTGGATTTTTACGATTTATGCACTGTATATTATCAGAATTAATTCACCGTTGCTACCAAATTCTCCATTACACGCTGCATGCAATTTGGACTTCCAACGTTACTCCTTGCGCATCTTGGCCCTCTTCTTATACTTGTATGAGTAAAGTTTAACACGATCAGTCATTTGTAGTCATTTTTGTGCTTCGAGGAACTGGTATCATCGTCCACGCTGCTGCGAAATCTGCAAGCGAGAGAAATACTACACCGTTTGGACAATTTTGGGATGCAGGATCCGTTATCTGAGCTGAATTCCGAAGATCGTACTTGCCGCCACCACCTGCCGCAAGCTTGGTATCGAATGCCTGATTCCCGGAGTCACTTCAAAAAGGTTTGCTCATTCCATTTTTTGTTATATTTACGTGTATCTGCCATCTCACAGTCTTATTACCAACACGTTCAGTTTGTGGATGTGTGTCCAGGTGAAATCGTGGTTGATTTTAATGTTTTATGCTAAAAATTGTATTTGTAGGGTAAATTTCGGGTAATTTTGTGAATTTTTATAATTGTCGTATATCAGTGTTTATCACTTATCTTTATAATATTATTTCAGTATTGCTATACTTATTGTTGTCACTGTACACTGAACTTTTGTGTATTTACGTTGCGTTCATTGTGATCATGCACATATTATTGTTTAATTATAATTTTAATTTTAGATTTGGTACTTGTGGCTGTGAATTTATTCACGGCAACGGGATTTTAGACTATAGTAAATTTGGATTTGTTTCCATTATTTGGTTTATGGAGAGTTCTGGGAACTTCTTCCTATGGTTAAACTTTCATGTCTGGCACTACCTTTTTATATGCTACGCGTTATATTAACTGGATTTTTAAAAGCGTCAGGCTAGTCCTCAACAAATCGGCTACCGGAATATTACATTCACTATTCGGTATTAGATTAGATTTTGTGAACTGTGAGTCAGTTTATGTCAACGTAGGGCTACGTCAGCTAGATTTCGTTCCATTTAATGATTATTTCGTTTTTAATTGGAAATTACCTCAGTTCGAATTGCCTTAGAATTAATATTTTGGTGGCACTGTTGTCTAAAACTATTAGTAACTATTATGCTGGGCTATTGCGTCATTCATTGCATTTATTTAAATATATTTGTAGAGGGTGCTACCCATTTGCATATTTGAACATTTATTTGATGATTGTTATATTATTTACAATATACAGGATTTGTTTACAGCATTCACATTATATTGGCGTTTTATTGACTTATTGTTCTGTATATTGGAAACCTGTAAGTTTATGCTTCGAGGTAGGTCTTTGGGATTACTGCAGTACCGTTGGTGTTGGATGCTGGCGCCCTCTATTTCATCTACATTTAATCACTCACTCCCATCTCGCAGTAGAGGTAGTCGCGGTAAACACGGAATGTTTGCAGTAAGTTACCTGTGGTTAATAATACGGTGTACCTGATCTGTTGTAAAACATTTGTAATTCCGTCTTTTCGTTGCCACCGGTTGTTTTATAACAAAATTTCGACAAAAGCCAGATTATTGACAAGCAGGATTCAATGCTATTGTGAGATATCGAGCTGTTTCCTCGCTTGGTTTTGTGTGGATAAAAATTAACCCACATTAGCCCCCTTTAACGTTATCGCCGCGTTAAACAAAAACACTGTACCTGTGTTCTTCGTTCTTGACTGTTTCCAAACATCTAATATGCGGTTTACTGAAGAAAAATCCCATTTACACAATATGGTGTAACCCTTCGTCATGAGGCTCGTTCCCATTTGTGTGCTGTTGTTTCACCTTCGCCCATTCAGGGGCGTCCATCTAGTAAAGAAATAAAAAAAGAACCTTCTTGTGCTTCTTCAATTTTTCAGCCGAACTAAGGTGAAAATTATCCATGTATACAGTTATTAGTGAAAACTGGTTGCAGTGATTTTCCTTTTCTTGCAAGGGCTTATAATTGTGGAAAAATAGTAGTTTAATTTTTATTAAATAAAGCAACTTTTAGCTGCTAATTATTTAATAACAAATTACTGTACTTGTGTTTGTGAACTGAACTGGTATTGGTCACGCATTTTTTTTACACTACAGTAATTATTGCGGACAGTAGAGACGAGCCATCAAAGCCTCATGTTTAAACATAATCTGTAACAGCATCGACGCTGGTTTTGAATTTACCGTTCTTTTTCTTGTTTGTAATTCTATCAACAATATTTTTTTGTACTTTCCTTTTTGCATGTATTTTGTAAGAAGTATTCAGGAGGAATCATAATAAGGTAAGTTCGATTCCCCCTAAGTTGTTGATCCTCGGTGCTTCCACGAGGATCTTCATTTAGCTGTGACTTCGAAGGGTGCCGCTCACTTATTTTGACTTACCCGGTACACTATACAACCAAGGCTTTCTTGCTGCAAGCGTTTTCCGTGAACCACCCCTTCTTCCTGAGCCAACTAATGAAACTTTTTCCATCGGCTTGTTGCGATCTGATGATTGTTTGGACCGTAACATTACAAACTCTGAAAGTATTGGTCATATCTTGCGGTTTCTCATTATGAAAGTGAACCATACATACATATGTTTTTTCACCAGTCGGCGAAAATGTTTCAGTATTCTTTTATTCGAGGTAATCACATTTTTAATAAAATAAGCAAATTATGAGTAAACAATATAATGCAATAATTTACAACAGTTAAAGAATAAACGAATTAGCAAATATTATCTCATTTTCAGTACATCACACGTTGATTTCATTGATAGTTGCTATTCTACGGTGGTTTGTGCTGTATTTAGTCACAATATACAGGTAGTTATGGATACCTGCTACAAATTTATAGGGTATGTAGCGGATTTGAACTAGACCAATTGATATTCACATAATCATATCCAGAAATGCACTGTTTTGGAGCAAATACTGGACTTGGGAGCAATGCTCATAATAGTAAAACACTGCAAGTAATGCTCATAATAATTTTTTTTATTTTTCAAACTCTTCAATAACTGATGAAAATGACTATCACCAGTTTCGATGCAAGCATTGCAAATCTGAAGCGTATGTTTGCATTTCTCGCCCTGCAGTCAGAATACGTGCTACCAGAACTTCTTCAGACTCGATAGGCGTCTGATTGTTCATATGACCGCATAAAATCAATCTAGGGAGCTAAGTCCGAAGAGCGTAGCGACCATGCAACTGGTTCCCCTGGGCCAGTCCATCACCGTCAGCGAATACTTGATTGACGCAGTCTCGGGCGGCAAGCTAAAAGTGTGCGGGCGCACCGTCATGTTGCCGCCACATCTGTTGACGAATCCCCAATGGAACTTCTTCCGACAAATCTGGCAATACTTTCTTGCAAGAAGGTCGAGTAAATGGATTCTTAACTGTCATAATATTAGCTACAGCATCCGAAAGTAATTGCAATTGCATGTGGCAACGTAAATTACTCCACATAATTAAAGTTAACGTTTTTCTTACGCGATCATCGTTGCCCTTAAATGTAAGAAGCTTCACCCTCTAGCAAGAAAAAAGTTGTTCTAGTATCATTGGTCGCTTTGACTTATCATTAAATTTTCAAAACGATCTTTAAAGTTGTGCTATTTAAAGTTATTAAAATTAAATAAAATGGTTGAATTATACATCTGAAAGTTTAAGCTGTTGATTGACTAGACACTCTTATTCGACTTCTACTACCTCTACCTCTAGTGGACGATTTGCTATTATACCATCCTGAATCACTTTGCAAAGCGGGGTTATCCTAAAATGTAGAGAATAAAATTAAATTTTTTATATTATTACAGAAGTTTCGGTAAACTTTGGCGACAACGATATTAATTTATGTTAATGTATTTGCACGTTGTAGAGTTGTATGTAATTCCTGGAATTGAATTGATTACTCAGCCGTTAGAGTTAAGACGGTAGTTATATTGCAACTGTTTTGATTTTCGCCGTCAGCCTGCATCCTTTGAGGTCGGCATCTTTAAAGGACTCAGCTGTAATTTCACGGGATTCTGGTCTTGAGTGCTCATTGCACTGCCGACTCTGTATTTATGTGCAAATTTATGCAGACATCTTATCGACTAAAGGCGGATAAATGTAAACTAGTCAAGGATTACTTGGTGCAAGAGCCTCCTAGGTCTAGCTGCCATTCTCGGTTTGCATATTTCGGATATTATAATACATTCCGCCGTGACGGCTGCGGCGGAAACATCTTCAAAGGCTGATAAACAATTTGCTGAAATCTGAGAACGCACGCACCGTTTTTGCGAATAGGGTGCGAAGATGAAACCCGAAAAGAGAAGTGGAAAATTTATGACGCAACAATGACACCAAAAACAGCACAAATCTGTCAAGTATATTATTTTATACAACGCTTTACAGCAAGACAACAGTCACTTTTGCTTTTTCTTATTTTCAAAACGGGCAAGTAATGTAAGGAATGAAATCTGTAAATGTGTACGATTATATCCAGAAATTAAGAAAGTATATATCTTTTTTTTTCTTCACCTAAGGTTGCGGTTACGAAACTTTGCTTGAAATAAAATATTCGCTTGCTGATATTGATAATAGTGACGTTCTGAAAATTTCCAGAAATTGTTGTTAATTTTTTTATTGTTTATCTCTTAGCCTCAGCGAGAGAGATTGGCAAATATTGCACATTGAATTGTGATCACTAGCGTTTGTCACTTATTTGTCAGCGTTGCAATAGACGATTAGCAATTCTATTAGATACATGGAAATGCCTGAGCATGACACAATTGCGATTAGTTTGACAACAGCCATGAATAAGAAATCTTCTGCACATGAAATTCGCTTACACACAGCCTTAACACAAAAGTGCGCGAACTTTTAAAGTCTTTCATTATTGGTCTAAACGAAATTCGCTAGATGTCGGTACTGGTTGTTCATGTACAAGGTCTTTAGATTTTTTCGATTAGACTGTTTAGGTTTTGTCCTACAATCTGTGTAGATTTGGATTTTTAGTTTTGAGTAGGTTTCAAGTTATTTTAATTTAATTTATTGAAAATTTGATGGCATCTATATCAAACTATACATCTAAAAGCAAGTACAATGCAAAAAATAGGTATTTTCTAAAATGTGCAATATTTTGCAGTGGATTCGAAAGTAGTTGAAACCTAAGGGGGTCTCTCTCTCTCTCTCTCTGAAAGAGACATCCCTTGACTTTATAATTTGGCAAATGGAATTTGAAACGGAGTTATAGTTTGATTTAATGAAACAAAGACGTTGAGGCAATTCTATCGATTTCACTAATTTTTTTACAATTATACAAAGCGGCGCTGGAATCAGATATTTGAAGAATTACACCTTTAATAACTTCAAAATTATCGGCATAAAAAAATTGCTGCTTCTAACCATGTACCCGATCTTGTAACTATCGGTTCGGGAGGCAATGGAACATTTGGAAGTCGCTCCTTATAAAACTGGACTCTCAAGGGGGCTTTTAAAATATTCTTTTACGGTACTAATTAAATCGTTAACAAGGGGAAATTGATTCCTAATACATTCGGCCACACGATTTAAACCGTGAGCTAAGCAAGTTACATTTACATAATTTTTTCGTAAGGTGCTTTCGTCGGGTACATTTTGTTTACAAAATGTTTGTAAAAGCGATTTTAAATTAACATTATTTAATTTGGATAACGGTAGATTAGACGAAATTAATGCCTTACATAACTCTTTATTAAATTCTTCTTGCTCCGATTGTTACGAACTCGTCCTTGAACATTAAGTCATGGTTTGCTGAGAACAATTGCGTCGCTTCCATTTATCAGATTTTGCAATATGTGAAGGAGTTTTAGTGTGCTGATCTACCAATGAGTTTCTCTCAGAAGACACCTACAACGACAAATAATTAAATATCAATATAAGAACTTTTGATACTTGTTAAAAACAAAATCAAACACTACCTTCCCTGTCATGACTTAGTTTTAGTTATGTACATAATAATATGAAAATAATTTTGATTTATATAAGAAAAATTATTTAATTTATCAGTTTGCTGCAAGCTGGACAAAATATTTTGTCGCCATCCATTACTAGTTCTTGATATGGTTTAATTCGTGAAGCAATCTTGTTCGATTTACTCATCGTAGGTATATAATATGTATAATATTCGCAAAAGATCAACACTATCGAATATCGGACACGTTGTAACGACGAGAGAAGATTCTATTATAGGGTCACTCAATGAAGGAAAATACTTTGCAAACTACAAACAAAATGTAGGTATGTTTCCCACTGAATACCCACCCTCCATTGAAACAAGTACTTCAAACTTCAAACTGCCGGGAATTCCAGGCACAGGTTATTAGTCGTCCAGCTGTGAATTGTCGGTGATCTGTGTGCACTACTCGGAATTTCATAATTTTGTTTTGACTACTTGTCGAAAATTTACAAACGAGTAATGCAAAAGGCCAAAATATGCAAGGTTGTGCAACTTTTCGAAAAATATGCAGCGAATTCTTATGTGTACATTTTGTTTTTCTGTACTTGTTGGATGTTTGTTTGGTTGCCTACGCTTCGTTTTTGGTGCGCGTCTTGGGTTGGATTTAAATTTCTTTAGTTCCTTTCATTTAGGGAATTTTAAATATTTTTGGGAGTGTAAGCGTAAATTTTGATTCTTAGGCGAGGGAGGTTCCTGTTGGGGACATTTTTGGTGGACTTCCTTCTGGACTTTGGTGTGGTGCAGCTGCATGCTGGTGAAGTTGTTAGGTTGATCTAGTAAAGTTTTATATCTTGGAATACTTCGGATTAATTTAATCATCCTGACGTAAAAGAAATTTTATGTTTTATTGTGCTTCATTTTGGTGATTCCATAAATTCTCGAGGGTTGTATACCTGATTATAATACATTACCAGCATCCTACCTACGCCGCATGGTTTGGTTTTTGTAAAGAAAACACTTGGGGCCGTATTTCTGAAGCCGCCTGTGGACCGCTTCCCTGTATTCGATCTTCGTCTATTCGTGGTTCCTCGACTGGAGAAACTCCGTCCTTCCTGAGTTACCTGGCCGTTCCTGTAGGAGAAGTCGCTTTCGTTAACCTGGTGGACGCCAGCCTTCTGAAGTTGCCTTGTGATCCGCCCCTTTGGACACCTACTGAAGCACAGGTTAGCAATCATACCTTCTTCGAGCTATAATTTAATTTTCTTCGATCTTGGAGCTTTGTTACCTGAAGGACGTGGGGTTGTCCACGAGATCTTGGAAGAAGGCCTTCATGTTATTTTGTTTACGAGTGTTATGAGTTAAAGTTTGTAGGTAGGTTAACCTAATATTTTTGTTTACATTGCATTTATTAACTGATTTATCTGAGGAGCTTATTACAGAAACAATAATTATTTATATATAAAAGATGCCCTAGAAGCTGTTCTATTGGCTTTCTAGTATCGGAATTCTTGTGACTCATCTCACACAAATCTTTTTGTAGTGAAGATGTTCACTGACAACAACAGAACAGGATTTATTAGAGAAAGCCGCAAGAAGCTCATGAATGGTGAATATCCTGTTTTGTGAAATATGTGCATCATCAGCAGTTTTCAATTCTATAGTGATTACAGATAGACGTTCAGTCCTTGCTTCATCGTGCACGTTTGTTCTTTGTTCGCTGTTCCTCACATTTGCCTCATTTGTCGGACCTTCCCCAAACATTTCAACTAGCTGTTGATGAATTTTAGCTAGGTGAATGTTTTTGCACGCAAAAATGAATCATCTTCGGAATTCTTGTGACTCATCTCACACAAATCTTTTTGTAGTGAAGATGTTCACTGACAACAACAGAACAGGATTTATTAGAGAAAGCCGCAAGAAGCTCATGAATGGTGAATATCCTGTTTTGTGAAATATGTGCATCATCAGCAGTTTTCAATTCTATAGTGATTACAGATGGACGTTCAGTCCTTGCTTCATCGTGCACGTTTGTTCTTTGTTCGCTGTTCCTCACATTTGCCTCATTTGTCGGACCTTCCCCAAACATTTCAACTAGCTGTTGATGAATTTTAGCTAGGTGAATGTTTTTGCATGTAAAAAATGAATCAGCTTCGTAATCAGCGGAATTGACAATCGACATGGATAATGAAATGCTACTGAAAAATTACGTCTGAGACATTCGAGAGCTCGAAGAAAGCTGACAGCGTCCGGGTCACTAGAGACACGGTTTCCGTCGTTCGAGGGCTAAATCCGGCCTTAGATTGGTAAAATTTAAGTTTTAGTGCTAGTGTTTTTATTATTATTTTCGATAAAAGTTTATATACTTGAGATATTAGGCTAATGCGTCCGCACTGTATTCTTTTATATACAAATATTACAAGGGTATTTGTCCAAAATAAAGGAATATCTCCTTGCTGTATGCATCTGCTTTTTATGCTTTTTTTTTTCTATAACACATTCCCGTTTCATATTTTATAAGTCTTCATCAAATTCTTTTAATATTTTTGAGATTTCTTTTCTATTGCCTATAAAAAATCCGTATTATTTTTTAAGGGGCCATGTTGGTGCAGCGTGAAACACCATTGTCTTTCGCTGACCTGATTTAGGCAACGCTTGTCCTGGCTAGTACTTTAATGGGAGCCGAAGGCTGTGTTTAACACGGCGCCTCGTACTATCGGATGGGTCCATTAAACACTGGATCTCGGATGTCATATTAACACCATGGAAAGTGGAGTTGCATCTCCCCATAAGTGGAAAGATTAAATTCAATAAGAAAAAAGGGTTTCGATATAAGCTGTGGCAGTGTAGTGGTTGAAAGGCCGCAGACCGCATTACCTCCCAATGTTTAGCTAGAAGCCAAGCCCGGAGTGAAAAGGCACCTTGACACTCTCCGGCGGTAAAAGAGGATTTCATTACGTAAATAAGTTTTATCTTTTAGCTCGATTATTTCTTTCCTTGCTGTTGATGTTCTTCTAAATACTTCATCAATTCTAACTTCCAGAAGTCCAACTACTGGAGTAAACAAAAACTAAATAAAATAGTTATTTGTAATACTGCATGCCTGTAAGTATACAGAAGTTGTTCGCAGTTCGATCTCGTTCAACGAGTCTATTTTCAATCAATCAAGTATAGTTTCAATTCAATCAATTATCATTGTTTCGGTAATTCTGTAGAACTTCAAGTTCAATTTTCAAACTTTCCCCGACAATTTTGCCAATTACTGCAAAATTGATGAACACGTCGAGGTGGTAGGTAGAAGTAGAGACGCAGTTTGTGAGAATATCCAGAAATCGGAAGATGTAGTAAATGGTGCTGTAAATATAAAAGATCTTGAACTCTTCAAGATATATACGGGGCATTATCTATAAAGCTAAAAGGCGACCTCGACCGTCTGGTTACAAAATAACATTAATGGGAAGAAAATTAATCATAGCCAATAGCACTGCTATCAGTTAAACAATCTTGGAATGATCTTTAATGAATTCCTACAACGTTATTGCTAAATTAACACTGAAGTAGCCTTAAACTCTGCTACAAAGTCGCCCGATATTTTGAACCTGTGTAATTAAAAAATTTCTGTAAAGTATTGGAGCCTTGATAAAGGTTTTGTTCGCATGTTCGTGTACACTCTGTTAATTAGTTAATTTAATATTTTTAGCAAGTTTTCATTTACAAGGTAAATACTATATTCATGTATATAATTGCAACGTATTGGAGAAACGTTTGCATTATCAAAGGGACACGGATAATTTGAGATATATGATTAGAACTTTATAAACGATTAATACAAGTGCATCTGACTTTGTAGTTTTTATTGCCATAACCATTTCGATACGGTGTAATTTTAAATAGGGTGTATCAGAAATAGGTACAAATATTAAATCCGATGGTAGATTGCAATATATACAAACCAGAAAAAACATTTCTTTGGCAATGGGACCTCTAATATATAAGAAAACAATAATTGAAAATTTGACCCAATATTATTTGCATGTTATGCAAAGGTAAGATAGAAATGCAAAAAAATTCTTATCACCTGCCACGAACCAATACCATTAGGTAGGTCAGTAATTTCTATTGAGTCTGTTGTTATCACAAGCCAGACAAGTGTTTACGTGTTTGCCATTTTGGATTTACTTTACAATTAGGTAATAACCTTCTACAGCTTAAATGCGTTTTCTATGTATCATCAGCAATTCTCAAACAAAATTTTATTTTATTTTTTAATTCAAAGTAATTAATGATTTTTGAAAAATGAATAATACCATTGAATTCTACTTGAGGCAATCTATTACTGGTTTAAATATTATAAATACCTATTTCTGATACACCCTGTATATACAATAGCTTTGCAATCACCTTGAAGTATGTATTATTAAAATCATATTGGTAATTTAGACAATATAATAACAGTTTTAGAAGTTTTTATGGACAAAGTATTTATTATGGTGGTGGTAGCTCAGTTGGCAAAGCGCTCGCTTTTTGACTAAAACGTTGATATTGGCTTGGGTTCGAAACCTAAACATTACTATGCAGATTTATTAAAATCTTGTCTGCAACCCACCGCACACAATTTCCCAATCCGGCTTGCAGCCGTGGGATCTTAATGCTAAAAACCTTATCTGGAATTGCTGTCATTCGAATACAACCTTAAACTGTAGGTCTCCTGTGTTTCTACCTAGCGCTGAGGAAAAACACGTGGCAGAGAAGAGGCCGATGCCCAGCAGTGGGACGAAAAGGCTTTCAATGAAATTTATTATAAATTCCTAGCTTGCTAATTGATATGTTAATGTCGTTCAAAAAAATATTTAATTCTGTAGTAATTCAATCGGATTTTACTTACCGATGATCAATACGTTCGTTTATTTGCATGAATCATTTGTTATTTCGTGTACCCGCGTACTTTCGTCAAAAAACTCTTTTTCGTGCGGCCTCGTAATGTTCCGTAAAAAAACCTTATTGCTCCGTTGCGGCGTTCGGTTTCACCACATATTTTTGTTTTTACTCGTTTTTCTTTGATATCATTATTATTATTGATGGGACCTTGACCCTTAAGTCGGTAGGTCAAAAAATTGCCACACTACCCGGTAGGTGGTGTATTTTTTATACCACTTTTCATACCCATTTCTTCCTAATGTAATCAACACATTTTACTTTTTAAGCCTCTTTATTTTAATAGCGGCTTATTTAAATAAAACAATATGAAATTGACTAACATAACAAAATATATGACTAACTAGGATTTAGTTTACTAACATTATGGAAAGTTTGAAAAAGTTTTGCAGAGGTTTGCTTGGAGGGGCAATTGTCGGGTGTCACATTTCGATTGGTTCCTTTTATTGGTTTCACTCACCACAAAACTGATTGTATAATAGTGAATCTGTGGAGTGGTACATTAGAACCTACCACAACCTCAATATCTCGCAGGTACTCACCGTAAGGGTAGTGACTACCACTACGCCAGCTGGTACACTGAATGGAGGGGTACACACCTGAAGCCTCGCCACCAGGGCTCTGCAGTGGATGCAAGATTTCCTGGATCGAAAAGTATATAACCTCAAGATTGAAAAGTTGAGATAGTGTCATTGGTTTCATAGCTCAATTTACAAAATAACCCTTTCTTTCAGGTGCCCCACGAAGTCCACCTTTCCACCTGCCCGCCAGCACTTATTGGTTACTCAAGTGACCCGATCCCTAGAAAAGGTTTCCGACCCCTGCTTTAAGTCATAGGCAAACCTAATAGTATTTTAATATATACTACCCCGTAATAGTTAATTGAATATCATGAACTTACAAAGTTAAAATTAATATTTTAAATTCTTTTAAGTAGCTAATATTTATTTATTTTTACTTTTCAGGCACAAGCATTACGATCACTTCTTACAAAACCCTACTTAAAAATGCGCATGCATTAATCAAACAAAAGTCACTTTGAAATGTTGCTTTTTGTAAATTTCAGTAAATATTATTTTAATTAGAGGTCCCCCCTAGTGAACAATATACCTAAAGTTATAATTTTGAGATAAGAGAGGTATTCGGTCAATAAAAGAGCGATTTAGGTCGGCCAGTGGTGTCTCGCGGAGATTGCATGCGAAATTTTCGTCAAAATTTGAACAGGCGGGGTTTATTTCAAAGAGAGAACAAGTACGTCGTTAAGTTTCATGTAAAGCCCTCCAGAAAATTACAACAAACACACTTGAAGATTAAAGTTTGCATATGCACGGTAAACAAAGGCCTTAGATGGTTACACAGCGAGCTTCTTGAGAGCAAACATGCTAAGGTGTTCGCGTACACATTCATCCGCACCTGGACTAAGCAAACATCCATTTATTATAGGTAGTTATGATCATTCATTGTCATTATCAGTGCTGACAGTTGGTCTGCAAACAAATCCATCATTTCGCGAGCACAGCGTGCTCTCCTCTGCTTTGCCGAAATCTAATCTACACCCACATCGCTTACGATATATCACTGGCTAAATTGTGCTGCAAAATTGGCAAAATATGTCTCTGACCCGAAATTTACGGACAGTGGCAATTAGGAAGGACGAAAATACCCTGCAAATGTATAAAGGATACGTTTCTTTTTTTATATAATTTTTCAATACTTACGCTTTCATATGTCGCTGCAGGGAAAAGTAGAGATATTTTGAAAGGTGATCCAATAAGGTATTTAGAATAACTTTGGGAATAATCATTGAAGGAACCTGATTGGAAATAGTTTCTTAAATAGAGAATTAGCTAGAAGTGATCAACAAAACCTTTGGTAAAGGTTGGCTGTGGAAAGCAAATAATTATGTCATACTAATTACTGCCTGATGTTTGATAACGAATATTATTTTAGTGTGTAATGAAAATGGTGAGTGAATTTACACGGTATGAGCTTGTGTTGAGAAGTATTGCCAAATATTTTTGGAAACGGATTTCTATGAAATTGATATTTACTGAACAGGCAAACTTGCTATAAATTAATTTAGTGCCTTAGACAGTTTATCGTGGACATGCCGTTTATAATTAGAAGGTCCCTGAACATGTACTGCAACGTATGGACAACTATACTCTTAAGAAAATTTTGTAGTCAGTTGTTTGCAAATGGACTAACGATGAATTACGAAAAGTTTCATTTTACTGTTTATCTAGATAGACAAATAAGGAGATTGTTCAGTGGTAACAATTGTCATGTATTTCCTGAAGCTCTTCTACACCTAGTGAAAGCTGGCGTTTAGGCTGTTGCTTCTCGAAGACGTTCTATCGGAGAATGTGTTACTGGAAAGGCAGCATAAACATTTTGAATGAAGTGATAAACCAACAACACCACGATAAACTACAACTTGGCTACCTTTAACAAGATGGTGCCACACTCCACATAGCTAGTCAATCTTTAAATTATTTACAGGAGTTTTAGATGCTTATTAATATCCGAAGGTTTATGGACTTCAAGATCTTCTGATATTACCACTTTAGACTTTTTTGCGGTTCCATATCTAGAAAACACAATATTTAGGAAAGCGATACATATCATCCTAGAAGTAAAGGACGGCGTTATACAACAATGTGCCGTTTTGCGCTCTGTTACAGCAGAATAATTAAATATATTATAAAAAGACGTGTAAGGCTGTGTTTACGTTAAGGTTGTTGCGGTTTTTTAAAATATGCTATGTAGAAACATTGTGCTTACATAACTTGTGATAAGGTTAGTGGGAGATTATGTTTGCTCTCTAAGCAATAGCTCGTAGAGATGCGCATGTGCTGCTGATCGATGTTCCACTTCTAATTGGTCGTGTGTTTGGCTCTCTGTGTAACTTGTTTTCGCATCTTAACAAAAAAAATGTAACCTGTTCTATATTAGTATCTTTTGGTTTTTAAATTTCACTTTTTTAAATACCGTAGTTTTTTTGGCGAGCAAACAGGGAAACATCAATGTAGTGGCATTAAGGAATTTTACAGACAGGTAGTAGCAACCATTGACGTAATTATATTGCAATTAGCGGAGAGCTAACTATTATAAAAAAAAATCAGGTTTGTCAAGCATCCTAAATATATATTTTTACGGGACATAACATGTTTTTAGAACAGATTTGAGAATTTTAACCATTTTTCTTACTGATTATTGGTAAACTGACATATTCACAAATAATAAGTTCTTGTTCTTTAGTGTAAAAAACATCGTAGCAACTGAATTACTTTGGAAACTGTCATAGTTGTATCAAAAGTTACAAAATATATGGCTTAAGCAAAGACAGGTGGTCTGTTATTCACTAAGTGGGGCGCAAAAAGTGTTTCTCGAATTTCGTTTAGACGGGGTGCGGGATCGATGCTCAACCAAGACACTAATCAAAAACTTACTTGCTAATTTTTTGGTGATTTTATCTAAAAACTGCACCCAACTCGATTAAAATTTGAAAATTTTCTTCAATTTGTGGTTTTGTCCAAAAAATCATAAAATTTTAAGTTAAATTTTTTGCTTATAATTTATTTTTCAATTGTTGAGACTACTAAATAAAGGAAATACATTAAAACAGTAAATATTTTGACTCATTAATTGAAAAAAAAATAATTATAAAACGGTTCAGTTTCGTTTAGCAAAAATATTGTTACGAACCTAATATCCAAAATTCTAAATTAAATTATTATTGCTTCATAGCTGTTGTAATGTGATTTCAATTGCATACACATTTATGTTGCAAGCAGTGATGCTATTTAACTCAGCAAAATAAAGCACATCGGAATATTAAATTAGGCAATATGAAATAAGGAATATGCTTGATAAGGGAAATTAAGTAATAACCAGGTCATCGCTTATGGGGGCAAAAGAGAATTTATAAAAGGACACTTAAGATTGAATTAGCCAGTAGTAATGGTGATTAGCGAATAGTAAATGGTAGAGAGTGGAGAGTGTGTAGTTGACAGTTGGCGGTGTTCCCAAGAATAAAACCCAGTAAACCTGTTTATATTTTTGTAAGTAGTTTTAATATAGTCTTTTAGAATAAATTGTAATAGTTTTGTAGTACGCAGTAAGTGAATAAATTAAATCATTTATTATAAGGGTAGTTGTTTCTCTGGTGATCCCGGCGATAAGGATAACGGGCTCCTTAGCAGTTATACCCATAGGCGTAACAATATAAAAAAATACTATAAGTGTGTGCTTAAACCAGTGCAATTGTGACAAAGAATGTAGAAGAAGTGTGGCGCAAATCTTCATTACCAATCTAGAATACAAACAATATTGGCTCGAATTATTGTTTACCACAATAAGTACAGAACATTATTAAAACTGCGTAAAAGCAGAAAGAATAAGGGAAGTTATGAAGAAAAGTTGTTGAAGTTTCGCGATGAAAGCAAGAAATTGTTTGATATTGCTACTTGCAAATATATCAAGATTGAAGGTTGCAAGTACCCAATTCGGAAACGTGATTTTTTTAATCGACTAACGTTCTAATAGTAGTTATGTGATTATAGGTTCTTCAGGCGAAGGGACGACAAAAAAATTTAGAAGAATATTTCTAGAAATAAATCAACGGAAATAATATGAAAAAAATCCCGATTCTCTGAGTTCCAATC